>CM043021.1:71690868-71858969 GCA_023690525.1 Holotrichia oblita | reverse complement strand
TGTTGAGCAGTCGACAAGAAGATGGACTGGAGTTTCTTCCGCATTCCCACAATTGCTGCACAGAGGAGAGCTTACTATGGCCATGCGATGGAGGTGTTTATTGGTGCACAATGATCGGTTAGGATCCCTGTGAGTAACTTCAGCCTGTCTCTACTCATAAAGACTGCCTTCCACAGTATTCTCTCATCCCAAGAGTTTTACAGTGCCTCGTGCCAGCAAGTGCATTCCAATTGGAGCAATGTCTAGCAGCGAGTTCGGGTCTGACAAAGGCTTTGATGCTGCCATAGGAATTCCGACATGTACATAGGTTCTGAACCCACGAGTGGTCGTTCGCTGGCACCTCTAGCTAATTTGTCAGGCGTTTAATTGCCTTTACTACATCATACCAAACATCTATGTATAGCATCCTACAACAGCAGACTTAGTATTAATAAAGAACATTCTAAATGCTGGTGAGATAAGAACAGAACAACTGTCGTCACACCGCTTTCCTGTGTCGTTTGAATTCGGAGTAGTAGGCTACAGCGAAGATGTGAGAAGAATGTTCAATTGTAAATTGGAGGAAATTTAGAAAGAACTAACTAAGAACGATAGTGCTTCTTTCTGTGAAAATTTAGAAAGGAAAGTGAATAAAGTGGCGACAAATATTGACAGGTCTGCTAAAAAATTCATGCCGACTCAAATTTTACGTAATCGTGATCAACGTCCGTTATTATTCATTCTAAAACATATCAAAATTGAAAATCTAAGAAAATGTTATCGAAAGGCACTATTTGAATGCTATAAATTTAGTCACTGAAATTCGATGGGATATTTTGGGGGATTCTAACGTACAAAATAAAAGAATGGCGAGAGAAATTAAGTTTATGTTTGAAACCGTTATTTTTTTGTTTGAAACAATTTTCTTTGTATAACTTTTAACATTTTTAAAACATTAAAAACATATCTCGAATCTTTTTTTCCTGCATCATTTAAAACCGTTCCAAGGAAAAAAAATATTTCGAAGCCCTACATACTTATTAGTTATGCTCCGTAAAGTGTTTTCTTTAAACCCATAAAGTCAAATTGAAATTATATTATGGTTTTTTGTTTTAGGCATTGAAATTCGAGAAATCGATGTGAATAACGCCTTCTCGGACGAAGAATTCGAGGATGATAACTTGTTCCTGCATCAAAAACTGTTCAAGAAAATTTCTCACATAAGCAAGCATTTTCAACTGCCAGCCATTTTCGACGCCGATCAAAATTCCACGCCCAAGAAAACCATCAGCTTCATTCTACCAATAAGCGGTAGATTTGATACATTCACAAGGTTTCTTAGTTTCTACGAACGAGTTTGCATAAGAGAAAACGAATTCACGAGATTGATAGTGGTGCTTTATAAATCGACAGAATCGGAATTCAAAGAATCATTAGCGATAATTAATAATTTACATAATAAATATCCTTCGAGCGATATTCGTACTATAACTGTGGAGGAACCGTTTGCTAGAGGACGTGCTTTACAATACGGAGCTGACATTCTACACGATAATGATTTGATGTTCTTTATAGATGTAGATATGGCTTTCAATTCAAAAACTCTACTTCGCATTAGACAAAATACGGTTAAGAATACTACTGTTTATTTTCCTATAGTGTATAGCTTGTATGATCCGAAAATGTTCTATAAAGGGTACGAAATTTCGGATCATAAGATATTCGACCGGGAAGTACTGTTAAACGAAGATAATGGTTCTTGGAGACAATTCGGTTTCGGAATAGTGAGTTTATACAAAAGTGACTTCGCTAAATTAGGTGGATTTAATACTACGATCAAAGGATGGGGCATGGAGGACGTAGCGTTTTATGACAGTGTAGTGAAATCAGATTTTCATTTAGTGCGTAGTGTAGATCCTGGATTAATTCACATTTACCATCCAGCGGCGTGCGTCGGGGACGATTCGGACGCGTTACAGCAACAAATGTGCCGCGGTAGTCAAGCAAGTACTTTTGGTTCATTGAAAGACGTACAAAGATATTATCTACATACGAGAAATACACGTAGATAGCGAAAATTCAATTTAGACGGTTGTAGATAAACATTTTTTTAAATAAAATAAACCTTTCTGTGATCAAATAAACGCATTTAATACAAAAAAAAACAGACAATTTATTTAAATATTAAAATATGTTTTATACAATTATATTTATATAGTATCTAAGCAAATTAACTGCAGCGATGACTCTGTCTAGGCAGCTGTGAAATCATTAAAATAAATTATATTAAGGAAATCAGTTGGTGTAGCTGTTCTCTTATTTCAAGCTCTACCCTGTTTTATGTTTTGCTTATCCAATAAGCCTATGACTGAAATAATTAATATGTTTCTGATGTAGGAGTATAGTGTAATAGTGACATGGTGCTGTATACATTACAAGAAAATACTAGAGTGACAGATCAAAATTACTTAAACACAAGACAAACTGTTTCTATTTAGAAAAAAAAAAAACATCTTTTACCTGTCACTTTGGTACAATGCAAAACTCTCACACACTTATCAGTAAATCACTCCTAAAAAGTATACTTTTTGCAAGTTTGCGGCTATGTCTTTCCACAACTCCTTTTCTAATAGAAATTTTTTAGACTACCTAGTAATAAAATATCAATCCTCCCTAGTACAAATACAATTCACCTAAATATTTCTAAGTTATATTTTGTCTTGTGTGCATAAACTTGTACATACTGTATGAGTATTTAAATCAGGAAATTTTCTTTATAAATGAAAATCAGAGGTAGTAAATAAATAATAAACATAAAAATACATAATCAGTACAATTTCTATAAAATTACGTCAAAACAAAAACAGATAATTACATTTGTTACATCTAACTTAAACGATAATGGCTCTAATGATTATCCTCAATTAATTATTTTATTTGAATATAATATATTAATAGTTTCAGTCTACCTAAAGTATTAATTAACGTTAAATTATTACCTACAGTAATTAAAACGAACCATTTGTCGACCAAATGTTACATGCATTTTTATAAAAATTAAAGTGCACAAAATGCTTACTATTTTTTATATGTATCTTAATAACAAATTCAATAATTCTATATCAATCACAACGTATATTTGTGTAACATTTCATTTGAAGTCGACTCTCGTGTCTAGTTTCTTGTTTACACTCCCTTCTTTAACAATAAGAATCAATGTCATAATTATTTTAATCAAGTTATTAACGGTTGGTTGTGTTGTAAAAATTGAATGGATCCTCATCAAAAACGCGATTATGTTTAAAAGTGTTTATTTTTCGTTGCAATCGTTCGAATGATAATTGAAATAAATAGTTGAACCAATTAGATATAAACTGATTACTAGAAATAAACACCAATTATCAATTACAATGTACTTCACATGAGTGTATATTTAAAATCTCAATTATTGCAATTACTTGTGTTGGAATTACTCAATAATTTTTTTAATCCGTCACAATTGTATATCGCATATATTATAATTGTATTAAATCAATTATTACTCCTAACATATATTATATAAACCAATATAAGTATGAGAGAAACGAGAAATTTGAGGACAAGGAATCCTCCTAATTTACTTTTCTCTCGCACAAGATTTTTCACTTTCAACAACGAAATCTTTTTTATATCTATCATATGATACATGTACAATACAAAGAAACTAACATCTTTTTAAAAAAGAAGAGCAACAAATGTTCAAGATGTTATATACTTAAAAATAATCTTACATGAATCTTCTGTTGTTTACTACTTTCAAAATTTGCAGGGTAGAGCTAAAGAATTAAAAGAAACTGTATTAACAAAAGTAGACGTATAGACACACAACGTGTATGAATAAGTGTAAATTGTAATTGAGGTTGTCACAAATATCGCTGCTCTCGTAATTTTGTAACAATCGACAAAGTGCCTTTTGTAAACGTTGCCATTTTTGTTCCTATACTTATGTGTTAAAATGACATTATCAATTTATATATACCATAGTTGTTAAGATATAAGATACTAGGACGAAATTTTAAATGTACGTATAATAATATTGATGATACTTTTAATGCTCATAATTTAATTCCGATTAGGTAATTCGTCAGCATTATGAACAATTAATAATATAATGTGAATTGTATATTTATAAACGCAATGAGATATATAAAAGAAATTATTTAAGTAAACAAGTTTTTTTTTATTTAACCTTTCCCTTTCGTCGTAACAATAAACCGAACCTCACTCAAAATAATTATGTAATTGTACTCCTCAGATTACAGATCAATCAAACTGCTTTATTATATGATTATACGACTGTAGATCATCAAAACAATACAATTACTACACTATTATAATGTTTTAGGGCAGCACATCAGAGTTGTTCCTTTCATAGATATTTAGACAGGCTATACCCAATCAAAATCATAAAATTTTCTTAAATGTCAGAAGCAAGGTGATAAGAATTTTAAGAGTTAGACTCAAGCAGATACTGGGAGGCCACGTTGTTGTCAGCTTCTCAAAACACAACAGTGACACTTGCGTATACTGCGGAGAAGAGGACACTGTTGCTGTAGCGCTACTTACTCTTGGTACACAAATCACACCAGATAATATAATCCATATTATGATATCTTCGGAGGAAAAATGGAAGACAATACATAAAATGTTAAAAGGTATCATGAAGGAAAAAGAAATTGAAAAGGGAGAAAGGCATGCTGCAATGTAACGAAAGTCAATGGTGACAACCCACCGTACTCCTAATCTCTATGGGAATACGGGAGACGTAGGGAGTAGATGGTAGTCAACTAAGACAGCCTAAGCACCCTGACCTTATGTTTAGAAAGACGGTTCGAGGGATGGTTGTTATCGGCTTGAGAGTCGGTAACGTCTGAAAAAAATGCAATCAGTGAAATTACGAACAGAGATTTGCTGAAACTTTTCTACCTGAAGGATCTATTCATCGTCAATGCTATGCAACAATTACTGCACAGCATAATTTCAGCAGTCGTTCCGTTTTTAACATCTCTCCACGTTACATTGGGATACAAAGATGAGTACGCACATAGATCTCATCGGTTCCTGTGCTAGACCGAGTCGTCTTAAATTTGTTTATTCATCTGTGTTCAGTAGTTAGTCCACAAAGCATTTTTATTCTGTTTACAACTTTCTCACTTGCTTCGAATAAAATGCTTTTAAATTTCTGCACTGCAGCTCTCGGTTTTTAAATTACGAATTTTGTAGTGTCACTTTTTGCTTTCCACAGTGCTGGTAATTTAGAATACGTTTCAATGAATTCCAGACAAAACTGCTTATTTTCACAACGTCAGCTTGCTCCATATTCCTATCGCTATAGGCAGCAATGTGTTTATAAAACAGACAGTGCGACATAATATCGCGCTGTTTTGGAAATTTTGAACTTATCGGAGCCATAAAATTGTCTTTTTATGTTATTTATCATGCACCAACCATCAGCAACATCAACAGAAAAATAAAACATATCCACGTAGAAAGTTTTGCCGCGATTAATATAATTTTTGATGTGCGATTACTAATGTCATAATTTCAACAATATTTTGATTGCATTCTTACCACTGAAGAAGTTTATAGACAACAAATCAGGCATTCATAAAAATGAAAATAAAATTTACTTCTTAAAATAATTTTTTGTTTTCATTTTATAGGTCTTATAGGTAAAATGGTTGTTTGCAACATGATAAAATATCAGTTATGTCATGATACTTCTTACTTAAATGATAAAAAAGCCATAAAAATTAAATATTGATATATTTCTTCATGAGAAATACATAGAAAAATGTATACAAAATTGTTTAGTTGTCTCAATAGAACCCAATTATCATTGTCTATTAAATAATTTACAAATCTTCTAAATCTACTCCTTCAACTTTAGGGGCAAGATCATTAGGATTCAAGGTTTCTACTTTAGTTTTTCCATCACCTTTAGTATACTCCAACGTACGCCAATGACTTGGTTCGGCTTTTTTCATTTTTATTTCGACTTTCGTTCCAAGCATACATACTTGACTCTTCTCTACATCAATTATCTACAGAATATTGTAAAAAATTGACTTTATATTCGTTGGCAAAATAATAACAGACTTACCCCATTTAGTTCAATGTCTATGTTAAATGTAGCACCAGATTCTTGTGGAAATACTAAATTTGCATATAAGTGTACTGGACTTAACTTGATCACACTACTAAGGCAACAATAATTTTTGGCATAAATTGAAACAAATACATGGGTTCCAGTTTGATGGAAATCCCACCGACATTGTACAGATTTTTGGTTGTCATCATCTTTCTTCCATACATGTTGCCCTGTCTCACACCCAATTTGACTTAAAAATGCATTAAAATCAGTAGTACGTCGCTGGCAACAAGACCAAAATTTTAAACCTTCATGGAAAATCGGAAATCCAGGATGATATGTGCAGCTACTATTATCCGATGAAGGTCCCTCATAAGTTGTGGTACAGCCTCTATTTTTACATGATGTCCCCACTGTAATTTCAGAGCTGTTAGCATTTTTCTTGTTTTCAGTAGATATGGATATATTTTGTTTAACAGATGGGGCGATTTCTGGATTCATTGTCGTCATTGGAGTATCAAATGGTGGTCGCTTCATTGCTGGTTGAATTGGTTTTACTTCTATTACTTCCACATCTGATACACTTTGAGCAGGCTTCTCAGGTTCGATAGGTTTTATGTTAGAATGTTTTGAAACTGTACACCCTCTAATATTTAAAAACTCAGTGAAGTCTGTACATTTCCTATTGCAACACGACCAACCTTTGTAAGCATCGTGAAAAAAGGGCTCACCAGGATGGTGTCTACAAGAATCTAACAGCAAAAAAACAAATATGATTTAGGTGTATATACATAGTACGTACATTTTTTAATTTAATTCAGTCAATGAAAAGTATGAAACTAGAACATATTAGTAAAAAAAAACTCATTTTGTGAAGTGCCTACGTTAATCTCCAACAGTGAGGCTTCTGTTTCATTGACTGGTTTATAAGTTGCACTTACAGATTTTACGAATAACCTAACCTAGCTTACCTTCCGCATTTTTATCTGCTTGATACTTTTGTCCACATCCCCTATTGTAACATTGTAACAAGTCACCACTCATTTTTCCTACTTAAAGTAAATAAATAGTTAAATTTAATAAATTTGGCTAAAATATTCCAGTTACGTCAAATTGACAACCTTCCAGTTTATTAGGTGCGTTCGTTTATGCCGAGCTTCGTGTGCGTTTATATAAGTAGATCATTTCAGTTTGTCTGAAGGTCTGAACTATCGCGCAAGTAGGTATTATACAAGCAACCTAAATGTAGAGATGGTGGTGCAAATTGAACTTCACCATCATCTGATAATAAATTTAAGTATGGTTTACTCAAATAGAAGTAAAATACAGAAAACCATTTTAAAGACAAGTAACAATACTTGTCACAAAAACAAAATTGTTGTGCCTATCGCAACCTATTCAATTGTATAAGATTGTCTTTCAGATTCTCGCCCATTAAAAACAAATTTTCAAATTCGGGCAGTTTGAGGTGGTAATCTAGCTGAAGGTCACTAAATTCTGTTCTATTTCACTGTGAATCACAATTAAATGGCACAGTATTTAGTACTTTCAGTATCACCTTAAAATGCCAGCGAATTAGAAAAATTGTATAGGGGAGACAAAAAATTAAGTTCAGTTTGATGCTATTTGCTTTTACATGGTTTTTTTAAATCACACAAGTATTCGTTTGACGCAAATTTGTATTTGCATCCTTCTGTTCTACCTTTGGGCTCTAGACAACTTAATTGAATGTGCTAACGAACAAACTTATTGAAAAATGACTTCTGAAAGTTTCTAGAATACAACCAGAGTAACTTATTTTCATTATCCATCATTTATTATATAATTTATTGCGTTGTTTTGCGTACAAAAATATCAATTTTTTTGTTATTTAACTTTATTATGTTGATGACGTTTATGTTTGGTGCTATTAAGGTGACGTTACACAGTTGTGCGGGAAGTTTAAATTTTCCTCATTCTTAGAGTACCGTAGATTTCTAAACGTGCAAGAATATCGAAATTATTATAATTTCTATAAAACTATAACTGCATTAGGCAGTTGCTGATTAACAAAAGCAAATTGGAAGACCTGTAATAAAAAAATTAGTAAAAATTACTTGACGAAGTAAGGCTTTTTTAACGATATCTCTTAATCATAACCTAGATATATACATGTAGTTCCATAAAAAAGACACAGTAGCTAGAAATATAGTGTAATTAAAAAATGTATGGTATTTTTTTAGTAAAAGCTAAACAATTTGATGCCGAAGGCAAATGTACATGCATGAAGTTCAGCGATTGTGCAACAGATGACGCTCATTAAATGTCAATAGGTTTGTTCCTTTTAGACGTTTACAACATGACGCATGCAATGATATTCGAAACTCGCTCTTACGACAATGCAAATGGAATAGGGTATTTTTATGGCGCATGATAGTGCCTTTTACTATATAAAGCAGGAGACCAAATCGAACAAAGCTAGTAAAATTTTCAATTGCCATAACAAAATTTAAAACCTTATGAGAAATTATTAATTATTTTCTAAATATTTTAAATTTCTAAATATTGAGGTTTACTATTAATCTAAGACCTATTTACGTATTTTTTTTGAAAAAAATTTTGTTTATGTCAAATTGAAATTATTTTTACCAAATTATCGTTTTATACTATATACTTGCAATTTAAACAGTTTAACAAATTAGAGGAAACAAAAAAGTATTTTTGTTATTAAATTATATTTTTAATATGTTTCACCAGTATGCAACAGATTACTACAGAAAGTAATACCTAAGTTAATAAGGATACTTAAAAACCTAAGAAGTTAAATAAAAATTAAGGTATTTTTAGTTAACTATTTAACTTTATTTTTACATAAAAGGCTAGTTATGGGTAAGAAATAACACAACTTGCTTTTTTATTAATTATTTCTGGAAATATAAAAGTCTGATAAAATGTTTCTAATTTAGGAACTATTTCATTATTGATATAATAATAAATTGAATTGTTTGTTCTACAAACGTTTTATTGATATGTAAACTGGTACAGGTAGGTACTTTTTAATTTGAATTAATCCATTATTAGCTATAAGATCTAGAAAAAGTTAAATATATTAGACCGAAATTTCAAAAAATTTATATATAGGACTGAATATCATATTTTGCTTTTTGCCCGTCGTTCCTGCATTTTCAAAAGTCTAGGGTTTTTATAAAGAATACATGGGCGAAATGATGTATTTCTTGCTCTTCTATCCATTCTGCAAATCCTGAAAAAATTACTCTACACTACTCTATGCATGTACCTAATTCTTATGCTAGCAAAACCTTTAGTAAATTGATAAGCTATCGCAGCATATTTATATAAGTATACAACACCGCTATATACACAAACCCGAAATTACTACTGTATATACGGTATTTTTATTTACACTAATAACAATAATAGTAAAAAATGATAAAAATGCTAACAAATAAATCTCTTGCGAATTCTTGCAGGACTAGAAAAACCAACTAGCGAACAGTAGAAACACAATTAGATACAATACGAATTGATACCACATTGATACTGATGCACAACTACTCAACTACATCAGATGTAATTGTGGAGTAAGGAAACTTTCGAGAATATGTAATTTTTACCCCAATGTATTCATTGCTCGCTCTACCCTTTCCTAATCCAATACAACTGACAAAGATAAACCGAGAGTCTGATTATTCAGGTAAATCCAAATACAAAGCAAATAAACTTATAGTACGGAATTAAATCAAGGTCATTAAATTGAAACGGAAATTTGTGATGTGTATAGAAATATAGTACTCTCCGAGCCATCTATGTTTCAGTTGCGACATAAAATACAGTTTGAACGATATGATCAAAATTTAGGCGCGGAAACGTCCCCTTAAGAATTACAAATATTACAGTAAATCAAAACACTACACCAGCCTTAGGCTGTGGACGTAGTATAGAATATATTTGGGGGCAAAAGTAAACAGTGTTACATTTAAAATAAATTTAATGGAATTTCTAGCAAATTCGAAATTTTACTAGAATTGACTTACTGACGAAAACCCCAAATCTAATTGCGCGTTTTACTTGTTTTTGCAAATTTATACGCATTTTTAGGATCTATATGTACCTGTGTACTACCTACTAAGCAATTTTTCAATTTGGTCGGCTTTTTGGTAGTCTAACCAAAACTTACTAAATTGTGTGTTATTTTACCATAAATCGCAGTAAAACAGTAGTTAGATAAAACATAGGTAATACCAAGACCACGTCTGATTATTCGGGACAAGTGTTTCGAGACCCCAAGTATAAACTTTTTCCACTTCACGTGGACAACACGGCGTAAATTGTGCTGCCTATAGATAGTCAATGAAGTATATAAATAAAATATCGATGTTAAACTTATTATTTAATTCAATTGTAAATAATGTATATACAACATAAAATAAACTATAAATATTTAATTTTATACAATCAACCATTGCTAATTAAGTATTAAAATTGATGTGAAATCATACATGATCAAAAACGCTGTACATTATAACAACTTATATAATCAATAAAGTAATATATAACTACGTAATAAATCATGTTAACTCTTCTCTGGATTAATTTTCTTAAATTCTGTTGCAATTCTTTTGATAATAGGCAACTTTTCCTTAAGACGTTCTTTCGCATTTTCCGTCTCACTTCCTCCACCTAACATAAGCGTTACGAATTCTAAACAAAATATTAAGAGTAGTAACATATTGGGCGATGTGTATTACTCATATACTTACCATGATAAGAAGATAACTCTTCAGCTTGTTCGGGAGACAAATATTGTTTTAGAAAAACTAGTATAGATGAAACGTGCCTACCACTTGCATGAAGCATATTCTGTGTAGCAGATACAAATAATATTAAAGAAGTTAGGTGTAAAGCAAGAGCAGGATCATCACATTTATCGAGTTGTTCCAATAAGCTGTGCTTGTGGTTTAAGATAACAACACGATCTTTTTTCTTGTCGATTTTTTTCAAAATCATACTACAAGTAGCTAATGCATCATCGATAGAATTTAGAAATTCTTCAACAGTTTGTCCGGATAATGTTTTTACAAGTACTGAAAATGCATTCTTATACGTTTGTGAAAGATCATTTGCAAATTTAAGCCTTTGTTCGTTTGTAAAATTATCTGTCACTGTATTCATGTTTTCCTCGGCTGCTACATAATTTAATAACTCGTTTGTTATATCTGTACAAAGAGTTTTTAGTAAATATTTATTTAGATGTATTTGCGTATCTGACGGGAATAATTTGATTCCCTTTTCAAACAATCTAACATCACCAACTAAAGCATTAACTTTATTTTGTAATTCATTATGTGTATGTCGACGATAAGATGTTCTATCAGACACTGTGCTCGCATATACATTTGCTGCCACTTCCATACCTCTTTCATTTAATATTGGGTGCAAATAATTTGCAATAGGATCAATTAGCATGTCTAAACCTTCTTCCTCTAATTTCTCTTGGATTACTTCGAAAATTTCCTCAATACTTATAATTTCAAGTGAACTTTTTCTTTCAGGAACTTCATCGTCATCTACTTGCGTTTTTCCACCTCTATAATGTTTTTTGGTTGACTTTGTTTTGGTTTCTCTTCCTTGTGTACCTCCGCCACTCTTACCACCTGTCGCTTTTTTCCTTCTTTCCTCCCGCTTGTCAACTTTAACTTCTTCTGCCTGATCCTCACTTTTTTGCGTTTTCAAACTTGATATTTGCAAATCAGTTTGATAATGTTGGTATTTTCCATTCTCAACTACTTTATTTGCGTTTTCCTCAAGTTTCTTACTACAATCAGCGATTAGATTTTCTAAGAATGCTTTGCTTAGTATATAATTTTCTATCACAACTGTTTCTCTTAGCTTCTTTGTATTAAGGATAGTCTCTGTAATAATCTGTATATCCTGCTCATTAAACACAGATGGTAAATTACTTTGTAGGTCTAAATATGACTTGCTACTTATGCACTCTTCAATATCAGCTTCCGCTCGGTCAAGTATATTTTTCGATATTACGCAAGAGTTTAATGAAATTGTATCGTCATTTGCGAATAGCTTTTTTAAATAAGTTTTATAGTCGGATATACCCAATCTATTTAAAGCATCAAATTCTAAGTATCCGTTTTGCTTATAGAAATTATTAACCCATTCATTCTGAAACATAGACAAATAAAATATTGACTTCAAACTGCAAGACAACATTTTAGTATATTTCAGTATATGTAATAATAATGTAATTGCTAAGATTTCAAAAACTATTCAATAATATTCGGGGAACCAACACAAAAAAGTCATTAATGATAACTGTAGAATATATCGACACGTTACATACCAAACGTTATTTACTAAAATAGTATTTTAAACATAAATACCATATAATTGTGTTTCTTCTTATGATCGTAACATATTTATTTGATTATTTCAAGAACTGTTCAAGATCAACAGCCAAAACTACATACATCGTATTCTTTTGACTAACCAAACCAACTAGCCTAGACCGGTTCCGTAGATAAAGAAATTATTGAGTTACCATAGCAACGAAAAATAACATTAGGGATGTCAGTGTAAAGTTTCACGTCAAAAAATCAAACCAAAGTTGTGCAATAAAATTTGAAAAGAAAAGGATTCTGACCGAAACTGTAAAAATCGAAAAATTGGAGTATCAAGTCATCATTAAGTACTTATATTTAAAGAGGTTACGAGGTAAACAAATTTACGAAGATATGCTTAATACCCCTGGCGATCAACGTCCTTCGCATGCGACCCTGAAAAATTGGATTGCAAGCTGGAAAAGGGGTAAATTTTCCATTGAAGATGAACACCGATCGAGACGGCCATTTGCTGTGTCCGTCCCCGAAAATGTTGATGCAATTCATTACATAATTTTATCCCATCAAATTGGGCTAAAACGAATATCTGAAGCAGTGAACGATTCATATGACCGCGTCGATCATATATGTACAGTATACCGCCATATTATAACCACCAGCTTAATTTATTAAATTCTATAATTTGAACCAAAAATTGCTCTCATTTTCGGGCTTGTAAGCTAACTGATCAATTTCGGGGAAGCACCTGACTAGTATGAATAGTATTTGTTAGGTAGGCTTTGTAGAGGAATCCATAGTCTGTTATGGCACAATGCGGTGCATTGTGCCATAACGCATTAGAGAAATTTGCAAATTAGAAAAAGTTAGTCCCAGTTTTGTGGTAAAATTATCTAAGCAAATCCGTCAAAAGATCCACCTTCAAACCGAAACCTCTGTGGAAGATATCCAAAAACTTCGCCGAGAGTTGATCGTAAAATAATTAGAGAAATTTGCAAATTAGGAAAAGTCAGTCCCAGTTTTGTGGTAAAATTATCTAAGCAAATCCGTCAAAAGATCCACCTTCAAACCGAAACCTCTGTGGAAGATATCCAAAAACTTCGCCGAGAGTTGATCGTAAAATAATTTCAGTACTGGTTACTAATTCATTACTGATTATCAGTATAAAACATCCACTATCCGTGATGGTTTGGAGGTGTATAAGCCGTCATGGACCAGGACCCCTTTATTTTGTAGAGAACACGATGCGACAAGACCAGTATATAAAATTGTTAAAACAATTTTTTTTACTGTATTTTCATGAATTAGTACCTTCAACGCCTAAAGTTATCTTTATACAAGGCGTTAAGAAATTATTGTCTGATGAGAAAATTCTGCTACTTTCGTGACTGGGAAATTTCCCGGATCTCAACCCTATTGAGAATGTCTGGAGCCTCTTAAAATTCAAAGTTTACAGTTTAGAGAAACCGACAAAAGAATCGGACAAAAAAAGTGCAAATTAAAAATATTCGAAACGTATGATGGCATGTTGCCCCTGAAATACCGAACTGTATTGAAGCTTGTATAAATAGTATGCCCAAACGGATACAAGCCAGAATTTTTGCAAGGGGTGGTATTACAAAATATTAAGGATATTTTAGGTTTTATGAAATTTTATATATAGTAAACTACATATTTTTTAACGGGTTATTATGGCGAGATATTGTAGTTCACGGTGATTTGGACATGAGAAACATTTCTGCAAAATGGATCCCTAAATGTCTAAATATTGACCAGAAGCGTGCAAAGGTGAAAGCATCACGTTCGATCTAGGCTCGGTTTGTGCAGACTTCTTAAGACGTAGTTACTATGGATGAGGCTTGGGTACACTTCTACGACCCAGAAACAAGGCAACAATCGTTAGAATGGAGACACTCTGGTTGTCTAAGGGCTAAGAAGTTTTGTGTTCAAAAACCTGCTGAAAAAGTTGTTGCTTCAGTTTTTTGGGATTGCCACGGAGTAATCATGATTAATTTTCTGGGTAAGAGTGGAACAATAACTGAGAATTATTATTCGATGTTATTGACCACTCTATGAGAACAAATTATGGGAAGAACACATGAAAAGTTGTGTAAAGGTGTTTGTTTTTGCAGGACAATGTCCCTGCACACCAATCACATATTGCCCTATGCCAAAGTTGAAAAGATCGCAAATTTTCTTCTAATGAAGAGGTGATAGAAGCTGTGAAGGTCTGATTTGCAGGCAAAACGTCTTTTTGAAAGGTCTAGAGCGTTGCAATTCCTTGTAAGAAATGTATCCAATTAAAGAGTGTATATTGAATAATAAAATATTTTAATTTTTAAATTTTGTTTGCTTCTATAGTAGGCTAAGAATTTTTTAATAGCCTTATATTTTACAATTTTTGATATTTCCTCAGGAATATTTCATAACATATTGATTTAAAGTATTATATCAATGTAACATGCATAAAAGTAAAAATAATGTCACATTACATAAATGAATTATCACATTTCCTACAGTTGCATAAACAAATAATGTTATTTAAACACATACCTGTGACCTTGTATAAATGTTTGGTATATATTGAGCTCCTACAAGTCGACTTGTCAATGTGCCATAAGAACAGCATTGGTCAAATAATGAAAAAAACAATCTCTCTGAAACATCAGCATGACTTAAAATAACCGTAATAGGTGTAGGTTTCGTAAGACCGATTAAAGCTCCTCGTATTTTTGCTTTGGTTCTAGCAATGAATGTTTCAGTGAAAAATATTCTCGGGTCCTTCTTATCTTGTTTACCGAATATTAATTTTCCTATATTTTTTTCTACTACATGTAGTTGTAAAAATTCAGCAGGCAAATCATATTGCAACGTCAAATCATTTATATTAATCTGTCCCTGTTGCTGTAACTTCTCATTGATTTCTCCTGCAATCTTCGTAATATATGTTGAGTCAACTAACTGCCCTAAAACGGAGTGAATATCTTTATGTCCTTTTAAGACATCGTTCAGATGAGCATTAATATGACTTAAATCAACTCCAATTATTTTTGCCAACTCTACTAAATTCACTCTTCCGCCATTTACGTACAATTCACCCCTGATGTCATTTATCAAATGCGAAGGTGTCATATATTCCTTTCCATCGCTTGTAAAAATAAGATCTACCATTTTCCTTTGAATCAACCATGTTACAATTTCAATGCAGTTTCGTTCGGAAAGTCTAAAGCATATATCGTAACAGTAATTTAAAATCATAAATAATTATACATCACCTTTGAGTTGATGAGCTTAGTTGCACTTTTTGAAAGTCAGCCGCTAAACGTTTGATTTCGTCCCAATCTGCCATTATGGAGAAATAACACTATCTAAAATTAATACACTTCACTTTGTACGCCCTTTATATCTTGTTTTAAGTAGTAGAATTCTTTGTTTTGATATCCAATAAATATAAAAATAACAATCAGCATATGTTGGCTATTTTGACTAGCGTATGACGTTATTTCAATTTTTCGTCGCACTTTCATACATCGAATGCTACTTACATCGAATACAAGGTATGTGCACAATGAAAAAAAAAGTTACTGAACAGAAAGTATTAATTTCATGTAATAAGTAGCTTTTGCTAAGTAAGTATCATATATCATTATTTAGCAGTTTCTGGTTTCTGTTGTTGTGATAATCAACAACGAAGTATATTTCAATAAAACCGGATTGATATTTAAATCTTATTTTTGTTGATAATACAGTATCATTGTAATAGTATTTGTTATTTTTATATTCATTTTATATGAATTTGCCAATATATTTTGATCGAATCACTCCGAAAACTTGCTGTCAGTATCTATAAGTTTACCACAGAATTTATACAGGAAGATTCAGTGGTAATTTTATATGGGGTTCATTATAATAAAATGATGTATAATGGTAGGTAATAGCGAAAATCCTTATACAGATATTTCTTTTAAAATAAAAATACAATTATTTACTACAGGGTATGCAACATAATATACACCATATTTTGTATAGTGTGGTTTTGTCTCCAACATTCAAAAGTCACCATATAAAATCCTAACTTTATATGTATATAACTTTATATCTATATAACTTTATGTGTATATAACTTTATATGTATATACTTTATGGTCAGATAATACCGTGTGAGCATAAAATAAGCAAGATGGGTGCTGTACTCTTAAAACCCTTAAAACATTGATTTTATCAATAAAAAATCTAATGAGAGTTTTTTAATTAATGATTATGTACAATTTGAAATCATTCAATTTGATTGATTTACCTTACTGAGGTAATTATTCCTTCGATATGGCAACCTCTATATTTTCAAGTGTTTTGTGTAGGTAATTTTCAATCATTAGCTACTTTTACGCTTAGTGATTTATTCTCTTCCTACTCAAAGAACGCGGTCTATCCGCTTTGGATACCCTAATTTTTATGATTGAATTTATCGAATCACAAAATTCTAACTTAAAATAAAATAACGTTCAGTAAACGTTCTTTGCTATCGTGCATGATTTTCTAATCATCTATCTTTTAGTCTTATTTTATGGTAATATAGAAATAGACGATGCTGCAGTCAAAAAGTTACTCTTTATAAAAAATACTTTCACTAGTAAATGGCTTGAAAAATTGCAAAAAATTGCATTGCGGTAAAAATAGTCGCCGAAACTTTAGGCATTTTGGGAGATAATTAAAACAACATTACAGGTAGTTAACTTGTGGTTATTTCCAATAATGAATTGAATGATTGATTTTAACCAAGCTAACTGGCGACAAGGTTTTTCAGTAGAAAGGGACACAAACAAAGCCAGGAGTGAAGAAGTGATCGTTAGCACTCGGATATGATTGGTTTAAATTTGAATTTCTATCAATCATAGCGAAGTATGCTACATCGATCAGTTTTCAACTTTTAGCTTTCCCTGAAAACGTCTGATATTGTCACATTTCGTTATTGTAGTAACAAAATAAACCACTAAAGTGAACTATCAAAATAATGGCTTCATTTAGGAGAAACAAACAGTTACCAATAGGTTGGTAGCACTATACTGCGGTTGGTCGAAATTTAAATTTCGACGAGTCATATGCAGAGAGTTAACAACCCATCAGTAATTGTTCACTTCTGCTGAATGCGCCCAATTAATTTTTATAATCTAAATTACAAATTTGAAAATTCTTCTTTGTTTCATTGGAAGAGACATCCCAATTTTGATACGTTGATCTATTTTGAAGCTCATGTCTATAACTTGAGGGACGCTTATTAACTTGTATAGATTACTGAAATTTCTAGATTTCGATTGAGTAACCGTTTTATAACAACAACTTACTGAACGGATACTGAAAACTGTCACTAAGTATCGTACTGTTGACCGTAAAAATTGTTGGAGTATCGATGAAGTGTTGGAAGAAAAAGGAAGAATGATTATGAAATTGGTGCCTACGTTTTTGACGAACTCTAAATGGCGTAATATTTTTATGTTTTTTTGAAACATGCATTTTGGCCTCTCTAGAAAATGTTCTGCTAAAAATTATAAGAACATTTTTCTCTGCGGCTAGATTGGACTCTACCATGCTAAGCGGTGTTTTAGAGGTTTCAGTACTAAAATTGTTGGAAGAGGATGAATCCGACTATGTCTTCCAGTAAGGTAATGGTCCTTACCATAAAGCAAAAATGACGTTTTCGTATGTTAGCAGCTGCGTGGTCAGCTACAAGAGACGGGGGAGGAAGACAAAATATTAAAGAAGAAAGTCTCTATTTACAAATGTAAATCTAAATTAGACTTAAAAGATTTTTCAGGAGAATGTAGAAAGGTTCTGGTCCATTTGTGTAAGAAACTTATGGACAGTACAGTATGCTCAAAAAAGTGTGTGCACTAATTAAAGCACAAAGAAGCCGAGTGCACGCACCTCTTTGCGAAAATACTAATAACGTACCACACTACAATTAATAACGTGCCATCGAAAAAAAACATAATTAGTGTAGGCTACGAAAATGCTTTTGATCGTTGCTTTAGCCACTACCACATAATGACATTTATTATTTGACATTTTATTGTAACCAAATTTATAACCTCAAATTAAATGTTAAGGAATAAATGTCATTATGTGAAAGTGGCTAAAGTAACAATCCATTCACACAGCCTACTCTAATTACGATTTTTTTTGATGTGTCTATATATCTAGATCTATATTGTGGCGTTTATTTACTTATCTTTCAATTCCTCAAATATTTGCACTTGTAAGTCAATAAAACAACAATTAATTAAATACCAATTTATTCCTGAACATATAATATTATGTTTTCGTTAATAAGACTTCTTCAGTGGAAGAAATTGACATTTAATATGATTTGGCGAACTCAATAGCGTAATATTTCTGTTTTTTGAAACATAAATTTTGCCATATGTAAGGTTAAAAGGAGACTATGTCGAAAAGTTAAAATATTTCCTCTAAGTTAACTATGTTCCTGTTTGGACTACCTTTGTATATTCCTTTTGGTCGTCTATAGGTATATTAAAAATTCGTATGTTGACAAGCCGCCACTCAAAAAGAACTCCCGTTAGTTAAAAAAAAGCACGTCGCCTTAGAAATTTAAAAAAATCATAGCAAAAATATGATACGGACGACCTATGTTGAGTTTTCAAATTCAGGGCTGGTGGGGCTGTTTAAAAGCTGTTAAGGTGGCTTGTGCTGCTAATTAAAGCCTAAAAGAGTTTTTGTGGCACCTCTACCACCTTTCCGGCAAGCTAGTGGCGTAGTAGCTAATCTGCTTGCTTCCTCGATAAAACTTTGATTCATAGTCATTTACCACAGTATTTATGAAAAGCGTTTTGTTGATTAAATAAGTGGAGAAATATCATTTTTCTCTATTAGCTACCACGAAATATTAAAAAAAAATTAACAAAAGAATTGCAATAAAAACAAATGTTGAAATAGTATTTTACAAGATAACGATAATGTCAAGGACAAAATTACGGGAGTTTTATTTTGAATTTATCCATCACAAGACATAACATTTTATTATATATTAGTAACTATATTTTATACAATATAACTTTTTATATAGGTACATACATGGATGTACTTTGGCCAGGAAAAGTCAAAAAAGTTCCAAGAGAGGTCAAAATGAACAATAGGGTTATTGATTGATATAATAATTAATATATATGTATAAATATGCCAATAGTAGACTAAACTAATAGAATAATTTACACATTCATAATTTTCTACTTATTTGCACATATGTAGGTATTAGCAATAGATCAACAAAAAAAGTGTCTACACTCATTTATTGTACGAGTATGATGTAATCTTCGGACCCGGCAGTCGATCTATTAACGGAACGTTCGGGTACTATCGCCCGATACCGCTCTAATCTCGTATTTAGAGCTTCCACTAAATGTAATGCCATCACAGTAGGTCAGGTCGGCATTCCATTTCATATTTGCACGTGTTTTGAAACGACGAGAACACGAAGTTAAAGACCACCGGTAGTTCTGACTGACTGATGTAATGATTGCATTTTTTTAATGCAGTAAAATTTATAATTTGTGTTTTAATTTAAAAAGAATGGGTGGCGCCGAACAAAATATCTACGATAATCAGAATCCTTCTGTATCAACAATTTCATGGAAAAATCAAAACGGAACTTCTTTGGAAAAGAAAAATCTGCAGGAAAATCAGATACCTATGACAATATCTTATGTTGCTCCTGATGGTGGCAGCAGAGCTTGGTTGGTTCTATTTTGTGCATTTCTTTGCAACGGGGTGATTTGGGGTATCATCAATTCATATAGCGTGCTACAGCATGAATTTTACCAGAATCTGGCCGCGAAAAATGATACACAAGCGTCAAGCAAAGCTGGTAAGTGCTTTTATTCTTGCTGTTTTCAGTTTATTTTTGTGGTTGCACGTATTTCTTAGGAATTAAATTATAATAATGTTTATTAACTGTTTTAATTAATGTGCGGGTACAGAAAAGGAAGTTATTAAAACATATGACTTTTTTCTGTAACAATTTTTCGCTAGTATGAGATTCATTGTTGAATTCCATTTTTGCCTTTTATAAAAAATATTTTCATTGGATTGTTTTTGATAAGTTAAACGTTAAATCATTCATCTCAAAACTTTGAGAAACAGTAGAAGGTTATGGAATGAAACTTCTTTATCTTGTTCTTCATTTCCATTCTATGATAATGTTCAAATATTAACAAAGCTCAAAATGGAAATGAAGACAGATATCATCTTACATATCTTCTTTCTGACCAAAAAGCGAAGATTCGTAATCTTTGTTGATGGAAACTATGTAGTAGTGCATCTGTCTTGAGTTGGATCTTCTCCGTAATTAAAAAAAAATACAATTTGGAAACACTATACTGCTGAAAAAGAAAACTCAAGAAGTATATTTAGTTGTGCTGGGGATTTTGTTAACTTTTTTGTGAGCTTACGTTTCGATTACGTGTAACATAAAACATAGTGTATGTGACTTGTATTGGGATTATTTCTAAATCACCTCAGCCATAATTAACTTAACAACATTCTATTGCATTAGACATATGGAATTTAATAATAAATAATATTTTTTATTTTAAATAATAATAAGGCAGAAAAGAATTCGGGTTCTCATTTGTCATTTTAATTTTCTCAGCACCTTTAATAGATTAATTGGAGATAATAATAAGCATAACTGTTCAACAAGTAATCCTTATATTATAACAACTCATAGTCAAACCAAGTAGTCGCTGTATAATAAGAAAATTTGACCAATATTACTTGAAAAGATTCAGCTTAATATTCGGCAAATAACGTGATCTTTGAAATAATGGTGCTTTATTCATTGTACTAATTCACAAACTATTTTAATAACCATTTTCCTGCAAGGTAGATAGGGAGAGAAGCTCCATTGCCAAGGTCATCTCGGTCACCGGGGTTCTCCAAAATTGATTTTTTTATGTGAAGCTATATAAAAATCCGTGTGTTCTAACTCCAGTAACAGCAGATGATATGAAAAATAGAAAAAGAGAAGCTTTTAAAAGTATTGAACAATTCAGTTTTGTCTGGCTACTAATTTTTTGATTATCTTCTAATTGAGTTTTATATGTACTGCCACTTAATTAATATAGTAGGTAGGAATTTATTTTGATTTGTAACGGTAGAACATCCAGGTTCTGAATGCACGACATACACGTCCTTCATTCATAACATTAGCAGGCTTTATTTAAATTTCCACTTCTGACGAAGCACAACTCTCGCTAAATATTGTTCTATCTACTGCCTAGATCGCCTAGAATATCTACTATTTTAATCCATTGCCAATTTGTTACTATGGAAACAACTTTAGAGTAGGGTTTAAAAGAAGTGTCACAGTGTACTGAGATACTATATTTTCAGGATTTACATGCAACTACTTCACAATAGCTCAAATGGAGTAGCTTTCCTTTGCTTTAAAAATACTCATGTCTAGTAGTTTTAGCGGATGCGTTGTGTGTCTTGGAATCTGAAGTATAATAATGCCGTGTTGACAAACTAATACTGCAATCGCCTAAGTTTTCGAATGCGTGGTATGGCCATCTAAAGGCAAGAAAATTTGTAATTTGTAAATTTTACAGTAACTATAAAGTGGTTATAAGCTATGGTACGAAAAGTTCACTGTTTATGTAACTTACGGAGACTGTCCGATATTAAAGGTACAAACCAAAATTTCAAATTCAAACATACATATATTTAAAGAAAATATTTAATACATTCTTCAAAAAAACTACCTACTTTTGCTTATTTCTCGACGTATTCTTCGTAAAGATTGAAAGATTTATCTCAGCGCGATAGTACTGTGAACATCCCTTTACGGTAGTGTTGCCTGTCAAGTCGATTAAATTAGTCCACAACTGTGCTGCAATTCCTGTCAATTTCTTCAGGAGTTCGTATAAATAAAAATCGGAGGGGACCAAATCGGGACTATATGGAGAATGTTGTCCCATTTTCGCTGTATCACCCACTCCTTGGTTTGATTTGATATGTGTGGTCTTGCACCATCGTGCATCCTCGTTGTAATCGTTCTGGCCTTTTGCTTCTAATGGCTGTATACAGTTTCTCTAGAGTTTCAATATTTCTGTCACTGTTAACGGTTGCGCGCGGTTCAAGGAATTCAACGAGCCTTCACTATCGCAGGACAGGGTGGCCATGGTTTTGCGGGCAGATAGCAGATTGAATTTTTTGTGAATTAGGGAATCCGGATGTTTTCACATAGACTGTTGTTTCGACTCTAAACCTAGGTTTCATCTCCGGTAATGATGTTTTCAATGAAAGAATCCTCTTGGTATCATGTGAGATGTTGAAGTGGCACCCTCATTCGATTGGCTTTGTGGTTCTCGGAGAGCAGTTTTGGCACCTAGCGAGGCGAAACTTTGCGAAAGTTTAGGTTGCATATGCTTTTATAACACAACTCTTACAAATTCCAGTCATTTCCACAATTTCCCAGACTTTAATGCGACGATCTTCCCTAATCAAACTTTCAACTATTGAGCACTTCTCATCTGTCTTGAGGTCTTTGGTCTGCCCATGTTCTTCTTCGGATCATCAATCAAGTCTGTTCTTTCATCTTTAATTTTTTGCACCAAACGCTGACTTTTTTTCGGTCTTACACCTTAGGCCATAAACGCCCACTAATCTGCGATGAATTTCGCTCCTGTTAATTCCTTCGGTTTGCAAAAATCGAATAACAGCTCGCATTTCACACTTGGAATACTGTGCGATTACACACGCCATGTTTACTTGCTTCCTGTTAGCCGCTAAATGCAATTATGGTACTGACCCTACGCTCTCCACTGGAGGGGCCACCTATTTGATGTAAACTGCTAATATCATCATTTATCAGGAATTCCGTTTTTTCCACTAGCTCGTAAACCAGACGATGAACGTCTTTTATCATGATGCCAAAAAGTTTTCCTTCTAATTGTAATATAGGTTGTGCAAGCACTATTTCTACTTGATGAGGAGCCCATAAGCTCTCAAAACACGTATCCCCGTGTTAATGAAGTAATCGTTATGGTGTTGTTAGTGTTATCGATTTTTCAATCATTACTATATTCAAATTTGTTTTTTTTCAAAACTTTGGCGATAAATTCTGTTAAAGTTGCAGAAAGAAAATAAACATTATTAATCTAAAAGCCTGTATTAAATTTATTTGCAATAAATTATTATATGTATGTATGTACATCAAATTTCAATATAAATTATTGTTGACTAGCATCATTTATTAATTTTTCAGATCTTTAGTAAAGAAAGTTTAATATAGCAAATGTTAAACATCTATTTTATATGCATAACACAAATATGTAAGATTACTTAAGATATGGATTGTTCCGCATAGTTACTTCAAGCGCAGTAGTTTCAAAAGTAAACATTCAGTTATCATCCGAATATTGTCCGTTATGTCAATCATATCACGTGTAATTGTAGATAAAAGAGATTCCTTGACTTTATGCACACATGTTTGCCATATTATATAAATATTAGATATTTTGGTACTGAAGAATTAATTCCATCGTTCGCGCATGTCCCCTAATATAATATATTCGTTTTGTCAATAAGATCTTTCGTTTAAATGCAATAGATGGTATTTATTTTATAGATACATTCAATTTAAATCATTTCATTTACGACGATGTAGCAATTAATAATCGTTTATTTTTTAAGCGCTGTAAACTACAACATAATCTATAACAGCAATAATTTGTAGTATTTTTAATAGCCCAGGTTTAGTTTATCAATATTTAGTTAATTTTAATTTTAAGTCAGTTTCTGTGATAACAGAATTCTAACCAATGAATTGTATGAAATTGTATGGATATTAATTATAAGATAAAATTATATGTATAGGCTTCGATAAACAGGGTCTTAGTTCTATAAATAAAACAAAATCTATTCTTCTTCTGTTTGTTTACACTTTTGAAAACGTAAAAATATGGAATTGAGATTATGTGCATTGTGCAGAATTATAATCGTCGTAATTACTATTGAAACGCAATATAATAATCTTATAACTATACATAAATACATATGTACATACATACATACAAATACACCTTGCCTAAAGTTAAGTATTCACTATTTATTACTGGAGCTATGTTGGTTAAATTATAAGGTAGGTGATATGTTTTGCCCTTATTGAGATGGTGAAAACAAAGTAGTAATACTATAAATAGCATATCTGGCAGAGATCCGCGAAGTTGACAGTATAATATGGTCAAAAATTCACAAAAATGGCGGAAAGGATTGACCATCAGCGATTTCGATTTACCACTTTTCATTGAGGCTTTATCCACTATACTCATATTTTGCGGTATTTGACGAAAATTAAAAAAATTGACATATAATTTTTTTTCATCTGAAACGATTGATCAGCGTTTGATCATGTGTGACCACTTCACCATTTTCAGCGTTTGACTGTCTCTGAAAGTTTGCGAAAAGTGCGATGAACTTTAAAAACTCTGTGATATATATATCTTCAAGGTCGGGTAAAATTTAACGGGTGGGTGGTCGAATAAAAAGTGGTCAATCGAAATCGCTGATTGTCGATGGTGCTCAATAAATGATCAATCCTTTAATTCCTTGTAATTTCTGTGGATTTTTTGCAACTTAAAATACATTGAACAAGACAATACTTATGAATGTTTACAGGAATAGGAACATAATTTATTATTTTCTATTTCTTTGTACAGTTTTAAACGAATTAAGAATGTTTATAATTATATGTTTTGTTATTTACTCTTTCATTATATGTTAAATAGTGATGACAATTAGCTTAAAAGCATTTTATTTGTTTCTTTTAGTTTTACAGTAGTAATACAGTATTTTTTTCCTTGACAAATAATTGTGAAAATTTCAGAAACTAAATATTCGATTGTTTTTCAGTTTTTACCTTTTCCAGAATTAAAAATGCCACTAAATTGCTGATTAGTATAAACATGATAAAAAAAAGGAAAGTAACGGGCATCAACCATCATCGCAATCTTGCTATCTATTAACGGAGTACAAAAATGTACTGCTGAAGTAATTTTAAAAGTTGTATTAAATACACTGGAAAAAAAAAATGAATTTTCAAAGATGCAGCTCTTAATGTTTATGATCAAAAAATAAAATAACAAGAAAATCCTAAACCACATCACCACACAATCAAGCATGTGGCGAAAAAACCGCAAAATAAATATTAAAAGCGAACTATTTCTTATCATTCTCTGCTTCTAATGTTATCTTTCATCTAATGCACCAGATATGCCTATCTAAGCAGATATTATTAGGATTAATAATAAATAACTTTTTATAAAAAGATTCAACAAAATTTCGATTAGTATATATGCCAATAGTAACGTTAAAATTAAAAAAAAAAATTTTCCATGCATTTTAAAATATGTTACAATATTATTTAATAACACTGTATCAATCTTTGTGTATTCATTGAGACAATTTTGGTAAGCGATGATTTTATTGCTGAAACATTCGCTTCCATTGCATCAGACTGTTTCATTAGTAAATCAACAATGAATTATTCCACAGACAATATATCTAAATAGTATACATATGAACATACACATGTACACACACATAGTTCTAATATAAATTCGAAAATTGGAGTGTCAACAATATTTAATTTAATGTAATGTACACAGTCACATTGCCAGCAACAAGAGTTCAGGCATTATTTTCTCATTTACAAAGATTAGATTATGTGATAATTACTCAAAAGATTACTCATCTTTTCACATTTGTGAAAACGAAAATAATAGTAAGCTCTTTACAAATTATTTAGTAAATAACTATCTAAATATTGTATTTGGAATTACTACATACTACATAAATCATAAATTTCAGTATGCGGGCTGTATTTTATATTTCATTAGAGAAATTCATCCAGGAAAAGACTGAGCTACGCATAAAACAATTTTCAGGAGCTGCACTCACCACAAAAAAGTTGCAAATAAAACATTGTTATATATTTAAAAGAAAGGCTTGGAATATGCAAAAAAATAAGGATAAAAAATTATACGTGTAACCTTATTCTACAACCTTGCCATTGTCGGGAAACGATCAAATAACTTAATTACCTTCGGAAAAAAGAAAGTCAACAAAACTTTAATTAAGTGTATTTTATGTTAGTCATGCTGTTACGGAGGTGGTAGGACATTATTCAATTGAGCAAATTTAATAGTTCACGGATATTAAATTTTATTTCCTTAATTTATCGAAATTAAGAGATATATTAAATTATTACAGATTATAGCCTACTTTAACAAAATGAAAGAACTAAGATAGTAAATAAGATAATATTTTAAAATTTTTGTGTTGTCTGCATATGACTGGTTAATATAATTTTGATATTTCGCACGTATACATATACAGTTTTCATATCTTTTAAAAAATTATATTTTAATTTACTTATCCAGTGAAAGTCGATATTTTTTTATTATGGAAGTTTCGCAATTTTTTGGAAGTATTCTACATAAGAAGAGACACAGAGTGAGCATGTATGTACAGGGGGCCTTAGAATATGATAATTTAACCCAACAACAAATCGAAATATTATTTAAGAAAACAATTAAAGTACTGTCTTCTATAAATTAAATGTAACAAATATAGGTCAAACTAAACGACATTTAAAGAAATGAATTTATAACTTTTAATACACTGTTTCATATAACGCTGAAAGAGCAAAAAGTGGTCAAATTTATTTGTATTAAGTTAAATGTGACGAAGATATTGATTTTTTTCGACATTTGAGACCTCGCTTTGAAGACACTTTTTATGGATGCAACTTAGCCAGATTTTTTACAGATTTTGGATCTTAATGGAATGCACAGTGGAGATACAAAGAGATACAACCAAAGAAGAAATTAGTGTGAAATTAAACATCATACTGCATCTCGTATCTGTGATAAGAAAAAGTGTTTCCTTCCATAAACTTAAAATTAATATTTCACATTAAAATTAAAAGATTAAATCGAAATTGAAATCTGCTTTTTCCTTTTCTGCATATGACTTTCAATAATTACAACAATAATCTCTTTAAAGGTCAACAATATGATAATAGTCTAGCAACAACGGAATTAAAATTCCAATACTTAGAGCATAACATGTCTAAACCTAATTCAATTACAGTTCTTATTCAAGAGCTACATCTGCGTTTTGTAAATTCTTGACTTATTAATACATCTTTCACAGAAGCATTCCTTAATTTATTCAAGAGGACATCCAATTCTCCAGTGCAGAATTATATAGATGCCTTTTGAAATTCTGGAGGTTATAATAATATCTCCAATATACTACATATTTTTAATATACTTTTCTGGTGTATTGTCAAATTTCTTTTTCAAAAACATCTAATGATCGTACTAAGACAAGACTAACCGCCTTAAAAGCCATTAATGGTTCTGATATTTTTCAGATTTTAACAAAAGCTTCAAAAACTGTTAATAAACTCATAACAATCATGCTGTTATTGCTGGCCACAGTGTTGGTTCCACTTGCAGAACTAGTGTCCCCATTTTCAATTCTTAGTCTGTTCGGGTGTAGTTTGTCATCCTGGCCAACAGGCCTTTTCTTAGGTGAATGTTTATACTTCGACAATTGTAATGGAATTGGTTGAAAGCAATTATTTTGCATATTTGCAAGTTGTACGAGAATTTTTATCATAATCTGATTGTGTTGGGTTTATTTTTAATCCGCAATATCCAGTATTTTTAACTGATTTTGAAAATGTACACAGGAAAAATTTTTAATAGGATCAAAAATAAATAACAAATAAACATCTCTATTTCATAATTCGTTATAATTATATGAAAACATTTGTATACATTTTTAACATAATTTATTTTACATTCCACCATTGTATGTTTCAAAATTTTTGCTTCTAATAAAATCCAAAACAGTTTTCTAAGAGAACAAAGGCCATATTTAAAAACGCTGATGTAATCTGTAAATGTTAAACAAACATCCTTCACATAAAGATTTTCCACTATACGAATATATAGCCTATTACAAATTTTATTAATAACCAAACAATAATTATCAGTGATAAAGCTCGCTGGCCGCTGCAAATAATTTTTTTTTCTATAGCGATATTACAACTGAAGGGGTGTGTACAATACTGAAGAAACGATTTAGTTTACGTAAATTCATATTTGTCTGCGGGTATTCTAAGGTATAATATAGCTATAAATAAATATTAGTTACATCGAATAAATATTTGGTTGATATTGATAATCAAGTACATTATTTAATTGAT
This sequence comes from Holotrichia oblita, assembly GCA_023690525.1. Taxonomy (NCBI): domain Eukaryota; kingdom Metazoa; phylum Arthropoda; class Insecta; order Coleoptera; family Scarabaeidae; genus Holotrichia; species Holotrichia oblita. The sequence continues at coordinate 71,830,213 of CM043021.1, read as the reverse complement.
GCAACTAAAATTTATTTATAGTTACTAATTTAAAGGTCCGAAAATAGACAGATAAATATAAGATTAAATTAACTAAAATGATCTCTCAGTGAGTCTAAAGTGTTACATGTACTTTGATGAGGCACTTTCGTTTTTCAATTTGTTGGTGATATGCAATATTGCAAAATGAAGATATTTGCTTGTTTTTAAAGTCAAGAATTGTATATACTTCAGTGTAGATTAGTAGAAGTCATTTCAGACGATCTGTGTTTTAAATAAATAATGGTCAACGAACTTGCATTATCTGCGCTATTGTTATTTAAAGATGCATAAAACAACGATCACGATTAATGCCAATATGAATTGCCCATAGATATGTCAAATATTAGCTTTATCAAGAACTATTCTGTTATCGTTCGCAATCAGTACCGAAAATATATCTACTTAGACATATACATATAGGTACTTATAAAGTCGTATATGTATATATAGTTTCACACGCGTAATAAAGAGTATTGTACGGTGTATTATTACAATCAATTGCATTTAATCACTAATAGTTACAGCCTATCGTGACTACGGTTTTATAATACAATGGTACAACTATGTAGAAAACAACAAAGCACGATAGAAATAATATGGGACCCAGTTTTATGACACATTAAAATTTACAATGCCTATTAAACAAACTTAAATTAGATTTTAAGTTAATTACCATTTTTAATAGCATAATTAAATAAGCTAAGTCACGTTAGTTTTGATAAGTTGTATAACTGGTATTACTTAATAAGATGTTAATAAAATGCCGAAAATGCGAAATACACAGCAACGATGTAATAAGGACAATTTTACGAAAAGAAGCTAGAAATTCGTATAAAATCAGCAATGTCTATCGCGCCAAAAGGAAGCTTAGTAATCGTTTGAAAACATTTTCTATTAAGTACACATTTATTGAGATTTTACTAGTCTTAAGTTTTGTTAAAGGATAATCAATGTAGTTGTAGGTGAGTTCGGATATGTACATATGTATGTATGTATATATACATATGCAAAGAAAAACAGTTATCTAACTACACTACATTAAATTATCGAGGAGTACATTGATCATGACAGACTGGTTTAAGACGCTGGGAGAAGCTCATTGTCAACATTAAAATATAATAGTAACAAACATTTCAAGAACAAAGAAGGACGATATAATGAAGGATATTAAAACATTAATATAATTATTTAAATAAATATCCTGCATTTTTTGTTATCCTCTAATAAATTTTCAAGGATTACGCAAAAATTCATTATTTCAAGCATGTATTACAGATCGTAACATATTTATTTGATTATTTCAAGAACTGTTCAAGATCAACAGCCAAAACTACATACATCGTATTCTTTTGACTAACCAAACCAACTAGCCTAGACCGGTTCCGTAGATAAAGAAATTATTGAATTACCATAGCAACGAAAAATAACATATTAGGGATGTCAGTGTAAACTTTCACGTCAAAAAATCAAACCCAAGTTGTGCAATAAAATTTGAAAAGAAAAGGATTCTGACCGAAACTGTAAAAATCGAAAAATTAATCATGAAGTACTTGTATTTAAAGAGGTTACGAGGTAAACAGTTTTACGAAGATATGCTTAATACCCTTGGCGACCAACGTCCTTCGCATGCGACCCTGAAAAATTGGATTGCAAGCTGAAAAGGGGTAAATTTTCCATTGAAGATGAACATCGATCGAGAAGGCCATTGCTGTGTCCGTCCCCGAAAATGTTGATGCAATTCATTACATAATTTTTATTCCATCAAATTGGGCTAAAACGACTATCTGAAGCAGTGAATGATTCATATGACCGCGTCGATCATATATGTACAGTATACCGCCATATTATAACCACCAGCTTAATTTATTAAATTCTATAATTTGAACCAAAATTGTTCTCATTTTCGGGCTTGTAAGTTAACTGATCAATTTTGGGGAAGCACCTGACTAGTATGAATAGTATTTGTTAGGTAGGCTTTGTAGAGGAATCCATGGCACAAGTCTGTTAACGCATTAGAGAAATTTGCAAATTAGAAAATGCAGTTTTGTGGTAAAATTATCTGCAAACGACCATTCAAAGAAACCTCTGTGGAAGATATCCAAAAACTTGCCAAGTTGATCGTAAAATAATTAGAGAAATTTGCAAATTTCAGTCCCAGTTTTGTGGTAAAATTATCTAGCAAATCCGTCAAAAGATCCACCTTCAAACCGAAACCTCTGTGGAAGATATCCAAAAACTTCGCCGAGAGTTGATCGTAAAATAATTTCAGTACTGGTTACTAATTCATTACTGATTATCAGTATAAAACATCCACTATCCGTGATGGTTTGGAGGTGTATAAGCCGTCATGGACCAGGACCCCTTTATTTTGTAGAGAACACGATGCGACAAGACCCAGTATATAAAATTGTTAAAACAATTTTTTTTACTGTATTTTCATGAATTAGTACTTTGAACGCCTAAAGTTATCTTTATACAAGGCGTTAATGAAATTATTGTCTGATGAGAAAATTCTGCTACTTTCGTGACTGGAAAATTCCCGGATCTCAACCCTATTGAGAATGTCTGGAGCCTCTTAAAATTCAAAGTTTAGTTTAGAGAAACCGACAAAAGAATCGGACAAAAAAAGTGCAAATTAAAAATATTCGAAACGTATGATGGCATGTTGCCCCTGAAATACCGAACTGTATTGAAGGTTGTATAAATAGTATGCCCAAACGGATACAAGCCAGAATTTTTGCAAGGGGTGGTATTACAAAATATTAACGATATTTTAGGTTTTATGAAACTTTATATATAATAAACTACATATTTTTTAACGGGTTATTATGGCGAGATATTGTAGTTCACGGTGATTTGGACATGAGAAACATTTCTGCAAAATAGATCCCTAAATGTCTAAATATTGACCAGAAGCGTGCAAAGGTGAAAGCATCACGTTCGATCTAGGCTCGGTTTGTGCAGACTTCTTAAGACGTAGTTACTATGGATGAGGCTTGGGTACACTTCTACGACCCAGAAACAAGACAACAATCGTTAGAATGGAGACACTCTGGTTGACTAAGGGCTAAGAAGTTTCGTGTTCAAAAATCTGCTGAAAAAGTTGTTGCTTCAGTTTTTTGGGATTGCCGCGGAGTAATCATGATTAATTTTCTGGGTAAGAGTGGAACAATAACTGAGAATTATTATTCGATGTTATTGACCACTCTATGAGAAAAAATTATGGGAAGAAGACATGAAAAGTTGTGTAAAGGTGTTTGTTTTTGTAGGACAATGTCCCTGCACACCAATCACATATTGCCCTATGCCAAAGTTGAAAAGATCGCAAATTTTCTTCTAATGAAGAGGTGATAGAAGCTGTGAAGGTCTGATTTGCAGGCAAAACGTCTTTTTGAAAGGTGTATGGTGTTGCAATTCCTTGTAATAAATGTATCCAATTAAAGAGTGTATGTTGATAATAAAATATTTTAATTTTTAAATTTTGTTTGCTTCTATAGTAGGCTAAGAATTTTTTAATAGCCTTATATTTTACAATTTTTGATATTTCCTCAGAAATATTTCAACATATTGATTTAAAGTATTATATCAATGTAACATGCATAAAAGTAAAAATAATGTCACATTACATAAATGAATTATAACATTTCCTACAGTTGCATAAACAAATAATGTTATTTAAACACATACCTGTGACCTTGTATAAATGTTTGGTATATATTGAGCTCCTACAAGTCGACTTGTCAATGTGCCATAAGAACAGCATTGGTCAAATAATGAAAAAACAATCTCTCTGAAACATCAGCATGACTTAAAATAACCGTAATAGGTGTAGGTTTCGTAAGACCGATTAAAGCTCCTCGTATTTTTGCTTTGGTTCTAGCAATGAATGTTTCAGTGAAAAATACTCTCGGGTCCTTCTTATCTTGTTTACCGAATATTAATTTTCCTATATTTTTTTCTACTACATGTAGTTGTAAAAATTCAGCAGGCAAATCATATTGCAACGTCAAATCATTTATATTAATCTGTCCCTGTTGCTGTAACTTCTCATTGATTTCTCCTGCAATCTTCGTAATATATGTTGAGTCAACTAACTGCCCTAAACGGAGTGAATATCTTTATGTCCTTTTAAGACATCGTTCAGATGAGCATTAATATGACTTAAATCAACTCCAATAATTTTTGCCAACTCTACTAAATTCACTCTTCCGCCATTTACGTACAATTCACCCCTGATGTCATTTATCAAATGCGAAGGTGTCATATATTCCTTTCCATCGCTTGTAAAAATAAGATCTACCATTTTCCTTTGAATCAACCATGTTACAATTTCAATGCAGTTTCGTTCTTGGAAAGTCTAAAGCATATATCGTAACAGTAATTTAAAATCATAAATAATTATACATCACCTTTGAGTTGATGAGCTTAGTTGCACTTTTTGAAAGTCAGCCGCTAAACGTTTGATTTCGTCCCAATCTGCCATTATGGAGAAATAACACTATCTAAAATTAATACACTTCACTTTGTACGCCCTTTATATCTTGTTTTAAGTAGTAGAATTCTTTGTTTTGATATCCAATAAATATAAAAATAACAATCAGCATATGTTGGCTATTTTGACTAGCGTATGACGTTATTTCAATTTTTCGTCGCACTTTCATACATCGAATGCTACTTACATCGAATACAAGGTATGTGCACAATGAAAAAAAAAGTTACTGAACAGAAAGTATTAATTTCATGTAATAAGTAGCTTTTGCTAAGTAAGTATCATATATCATTATTTAGCAGTTTCTGGTTTCTGTTGTTGTGATAATCAACAACGAAGTATATTTCAATAAAGCCGGATTGATATTTAAATCTTATTTTTGTTGATAATACAGTATCATTGTAATAGTATTTGTTATTTTTTATATTCATTTTATATGAATTTGCCAATATATTTTGATCGAATCACTCCGAAAACTTGCTGTCAGTATCTATAAGTTTACCAGAGAATTTATACAGGAAGATTCAGCGGTAATTTTCTATGGGGTTCATTATAATAAAATGATGTATAATGGTAGGTAATAGCGAAAATCCTTATACAGATATTTCTTTTAAAATAAAAATACAATTATTTACTACAGGGTATGCAACATAATATACACCATATTTTGTATAGTGTGGTTTTGTCTCCATCATTCAAAAGTCACCATATAAAATCATAACTTTATATGTACCTTTATAACATTATATGTATATAACTTTATATGTATATACTTTATGGTCAGATAATACCGTGTGAGCATAAAATAAGCAAGATGGGTGCTGTACTTTAAAACCCTTAAAACATTGATTTTATCAATAAAAAATCTAATGAGAGTTTTTTAATTAATGATTATGTACAATTTGAAATCATTCAATTTGATTGATTTACCTTACTGAGGTAATTATTCCTTCGATATGGCAACCACTATATTTTCAAGTGTTTTGTGTAGGTAATTTTCAATCATTAGCTACTTTTATGCTTAGTGATTTATTCTCTTCCTACTCAAAGAACGCGGTCTATCCGCTTTGATACCCTAATTTTTATGATTGAATTTATCGAATCACAAAATTCTAACTTAAAATAAAATAACGTTCAGTAAACGTTCTTTGCTATCGTGCATGATTTTCTTAATCATCTATCTTTTAGTCTTATTTTATGGTAATATAGAAATAGACGATGCTGCAGTCAAAAAGTTATTTCTTTATAAAAAATACTTTCACTAGTAAATGGCTTGAAAAATTGCAAAAAATTGCATTGCGGTAAAAATAGTCGCCGAAACTTTAGGCATTTTGGGAGATAATTAAAACAACATTACAGGTAGTTAACTTGTGGTTATTTCCAATAATGAATTGAATGATTGATTTTAACCAAGCTAACTGGCGACAAGGTTTTTCAGTAGAAAGGGACACAAACAAAGCCAGGAGTGAAGAAGTGATCGTTAGCACTCGGATATGATTGGTTTAAATTTGAATTTCTATCAATCATAGCGAAGTATGCTACATCGATCAGTTTTCAACTTTAGCTTTCCCTGAAAACGTCTGATATTGTCACATTTCGTTATTGTAGTAACAAAATAAACCACTAAAGTGAACTATCAAAATAATGGCTTCATTTAGGAGAAACAAACAGTTACCAATAGGTTGGTAGCACTATACTGCGGTTGGTCGAAATTTAAATTTCGACGAGTCATATGCAGAGAGTTAACAACCCATCAGTAATTGTTCACTTCTGCTGAATGCGCCCAATTAATTTTTATAATCTAAATTACAAATTTGAAAATTCTTCTTTGTTTCATTGGAAGAGACATCCCAATTTTGATACGTTGATCTATTTTGAAGCTCATGTCTATAACTTGAGGGACGCTTATTAACTTGTATAGATTACTGAAATTTCTAGATTTCGATTGAGTAACCGTTTTATAACAACAACTTACTGAACGGATACTGAAAACTGTCACTAAGTATCGTACTGTTGACCGTAAAAATTGTTGGAGTATCGATGAAGTGTTGGAAGAAAAAGGAAGAATGATTATGAAATTGGTGCCTACGTTTTTGACGAACTCTAAATGGCGTAATATTTTTATGTTTTTTTGAAACATGCATTTTGGCCTCTCTAGAAAATGTTCTGCTAAAAATTATAAGAACATTTTTCTCTGCGGCTAGATTGGACTCTACCATGCTAAGCGGTGTTTTAGAGGTTTCAGTACTAAAATTGTTGGAAGAGGATGAATCCGACTATGTCTTCCAGTAAGGTAATGGTCCTTACCATAAAGCAAAAATGACGTTTTCGTATGTTAGCAGCTGCGTGGTCAGCTACAAGAGACGGGGGAGGAAGACAAAATATTAAAGAAGAAAGTCTCTATTTACAAATGTAAATCTAAATTAGACTTAAAAGATTTTTCAGGAGAATGTAGAAAGGTTCTGGTCCATTTTGTGTAAGAAACTTATGGACAGTACAGTATGCTCAAAAAAGTGTGTGCACTAATTAAAGCACAAAGAAGCCGAGTGCACGCACCTCTTTGCGAAAATACTAATAACGTACCACACTACAATTAATAACGTGCCATCGAAAAAAAACATAATTAGTGTAGGCTACGAAAATGCTTTTGATCGTTGCTTTAGCCACTACCACATAATGACATTTATTATTTGACATTTTATTGTAATCAAATTTATAACCTCAAATTAAATGTTAAGGAATAAATGTCATTATGTGAAAGTGGCTAAAGTAACAATCCATTCACACAGCCTACTCTAATTACGATTTTTTTTGATGTGTCTATATATCTAGATCTATATTGTGGCGTTTATTTACTTATCTTTCAATTCCTCAAATATTTGCACTTGTAAGTCAATAAAACAACAATTAATTAAATACCAATTTATTCCTGAACATATAATATTATGTTTTCGTTAATAAGACTTCTTCAGTGGAAGAAATTGACATTTAATATGATTTGGCGAACTCAATAGCGTAATATTTCTGTTTTTTGAAACATAAATTTTGCCATATGTAAGGTTAAAAGGAGACTATGTCGAAAAGTTAAAATATTTCCTCTAAGTTAACTATGTTCCTGTTTGGACTACCTTTGTATATTCCTTTTGGTCGTCTATAGGTATATTAAAAATTCGTATGTTGACAAGCCGCCACTCAAAAAGAACTCCCGTTAGTTAAAAAAAAAGCACGTCGCCTTAGAAATTTAAAAAAATCATAGCAAAAATATGATACGGACGACCTATGTTGAGTTTTCAAATTCAGGGCTGGTGGGGCTGTTTAAAAGCTGTTAAGGTGGCTTGTGCTGCTAATTAAAGCCTAAAAGAGTTTTTGTGGCACCTCTACCACCTTTCCGGCAAGCTAGTGGCGTAGTAGCTAATCTGCTTGCTTCCTCGATAAAACTTTGATTCATAGTCATTTACCACAGTATTTATGAAAAGCGTTTTGTTGATTAAATAAGTGGAGAAATATCATTTTTCTCTATTAGCTACCACGAAATATTAAAAAAAATTAACAAAAGAATTGCAATAAAAACAAATGTTGAAATAGTATTTTACAAGATAACGATAATGTCAAGGACAAAATTACGGGAGTTTTATTTTGAATTTATCCATCACAAGACATAACATTTTATTATATATTAGTAACTATATTTTATACAATATAACTTTTTTATATAGGTACATACATGGATGTACTTTGGCCAGGAAAAGTCAAAAAAGTTCCAAGAGAGGTCAAAATGAACAATAGGGTTATTGATTGATATAATAATTAATATATATGTATAAATATGCCAATAGTAGACTAAACTAATAGAATAATTTACACATTCATAATTTTCTACTTATTTGCACATATGTAGGTATTAGCAATAGATCAACAAAAAAAGTGTCTACACTCATTTATTGTACGAGTATGATGTAATCTTCGGACCCGGCAGTCGATCTATTAACGGAACGTTCGGGTACTATCGCCCGATACCGCTCTAATCTCGTATTTAGAGCTTCCACTAAATGTAATGCCATCACAGTAGGTCAGGTCGGCATTCCATTTCATATTTGCACGTGTTTTGAAACGACGAGAACACGAAGTTAAAGACCACCGGTAGTTCTGACTGACTGATGTAATGATTGCATTTTTTTAATGCAGTAAAATTTATAATTTGTGTTTTAATTTAAAAAGAATGGGTGGCGCCGAACAAAATATCTACGATAATCAGAATCCTTCTGTATCAACAATTTCATGGAAAAATCAAAACGGAACTTCTTTGGAAAAGAAAAATCTGCAGGAAAATCAGATACCTATGACAATATCTTATGTTGCTCCTGATGGTGGCAGCAGAGCTTGGTTGGTTCTATTTTGTGCATTTCTTTGCAACGGGGTGATTTGGGGTATCATCAATTCATATAGCGTGCTACAGCATGAATTTTACCAGAATCTGGCCGCGAAAAATGATACACAAGCGTCAAGCAAAGCTGGTAAGTGCTTTTATTCTTGCTGTTTTCAGTTTATTTTTGTGGTTGCACGTATTTCTTAGGAATTAAATTATAATAATGTTTATTAACTGTTTTAATTAATGTGCGGGTACAGAAAAGGAAGTTATTAAAACATATGACTTTTTTCTGTAACAATTTTTCGCTAGTATGAGATTCATTGTTGAATTCCATTTTTGCCTTTTATAAAAAATATTTTCATTGGATTGTTTTTGATAAGTTAAACGTTAAATCATTCATCTCAAAACTTTGAGAAACAGTAGAAGGTTATGGAATGAAACTTCTTTATCTTGTTCTTCATTTCCATTCTATGATAATGTTCAAATATTAACAAAGCTCAAAATGGAAATGAAGACAGATATCATCTTACATATCTTGTTTCTGACCAAAAAGCGAAGATTCGTAATCTTTGTTGATGGAAACTATGTAGTAGTGCATCTGTCTTGAGTTGGATCTTCTCCGTAATTAAAAAAAAATACAATTTGGAAACACTATACTGCTGAAAAAGAAAACTCAAGAAGTATATTTAGTTGTGCTGGGGATTTTGTTAACTTTTTTGTGAGCTTACGTTTCGATTACGTGTAACATAAAACATAGTGTATGTGACTTGTATTGGGATTATTTCTAAATCACCTCAGCCATAATTAACTTAACAACATTCTATTGCATTAGACATATGGAATTTAATAATAAATAATATTTTTTATTTTAAATAATAATAAGGCAGAAAAGAATTCGGGTTCTCATTTGTCATTTTAATTTTCTCAGCACCTTTAATAGATTAATTGGAGATAATAATAAGCATAACTGTTCAACAAGTAATCCTTATATTATAACAACTCATAGTCAAACCAAGTAGTCGCTGTATAATAAGAAAATTTGACCAATATTACTTGAAAAGATTCAGCTTAATATTCGGCAAATAACGCGATCTTTGAAATAATGGTGCTTTATTCATTGTACTAATTCACAAACTATTTTAATAACCATTTTCCTGCAAGGTAGATAGGGAGAGAAGCTCCATTGCCAAGGTCATCTCGGTCACCGGGGTTCTCCAAAATTGATTTTTTTATGTGAAGCTATATAAAAATCCGTGTGTTCTAACTCCAGTAACAGCAGATGATATGAAAAATAGAAAAAGAGAAGCTTTTAAAAGTATTGAACAATTCAGTTTTGTCTGGCTACTAATTTTTTGATTATCTTCTAATTGAGTTTTATATGTACTGCCACTTAATTAATATAGTAGGTAGGAATTTATTTTGATTTGTAACGGTAGAACATCCAGGTTCTGAATGCACGACATACACGTCCTTCATTCATAACATTAGCAGGCTTTATTTAAATTTCCACTTCTGACGAAGCACAACTCTCGCTAAATATTGTTCTATCTACTGCCTAGATCGCCTAGAATATCTACTATTTTAATCCATTGCCAATTTGTTACTATGGAAACAACTTTAGAGTAGGGTTTAAAAGAAGTGTCACACTGTACTGAGATACTATATTTTCAGGATTTACATGCAACTACTTCACAATAGCTCAAATGGAGTAGCTTTCCTTTGCTTTAAAAATACTCATGTCTAGTAGTTTTAGCGGATGCGTTGTGTGTCTTGGAATCTGAAGTATAATAATGCCGTGTTGACAAACTAATACTGCAATCGCCTAAGTTTTCGAATGCGTGGTATGGCCATCTAAAGGCAAGAAAATTTGTAATTTGTAAATTTTACAGTAACTATAAAGTGGTTATAAGCCATGGTACGAAAAGTTCACTGTTTATGTAACTTACGGAGACTGTCCGATATTAAAGGTACAAACCAAAATTTCAAATTCAAACATACATATATTTAAAGAAAATATTTAATACATTCTTCAAAAAAACTACCTACTTTTGCTTATTTCTCGACGTATTCTTCGTAAAGATTGAAAGATTTATCTCAGCGCGATAGTACTGTGAACATCCCTTTACGGTAGTGTTGCCTGTCAAGTCGATTAAATTAGTCCACAACTGTGCTGCAATTCCTGTCAATTTCTTCAGGAGTTCGTATAAATAAAAATCGGAGGGGACCAAATCGGGACTATATGGAGAATGTTGTCCCATTTTCGCTGTATCACCCACTCCTTGGTTTGATTTGATATGTGTGGTCTTGCACCATCGTGCATCCTCGTTGTAATCGTTCTGGCCTTTTGCTTCTAATGGCTGTATACAGTTTCTCTAGAGTTTCAATATTTCTGTCACTGTTAACGGTTGCGCGCGGTTCAAGGAATTCAACGAGCCTTCACTATCGCAGGACAGGGTGGCCATGGTTTTGCGGGCAGATAGCAGATTGAATTTTTTGTGAATTAGGGAATCCGGATGTTTTCACATAGACTGTTGTTTCGACTCTAAACCTAGGTTTCATCTCCGGTAATGATGCTTTCAATGAAAGAATCCTCTTGGTATCATGTGAGATGTTGAAGTGGCACCCTCATTCGATTGGTTTTGTGGTTCTCGGAGAGCATTTTTGGCACCTAGCGAGGCGAAACTTTGCGAAAGTTTAGGTTGCATATGCTTTTATAACACAACTCTTACAAATTCCAGTCATTTCCACAATTTCCCAGACTTTAATGCGACGATCTTCCCTAATCAAACTTTCAACTATTGAGCACTTCTCATCTGTCTTGAGGTCTTTGGTCTGCCCATGTTCTTCTTCGGATCATCAATCAAGTCTGTTCTTTCATCTTTAATTTTTTGCACCAAACGCTGACTTTTTTCGGTCTTACACCTTAGGCCATAAACGCCCACTAATCTGCGATGAATTTCGCTCCTGTTAATTCCTTCGGTTTGCAAAAATCGAATAACAGCTCGCATTTCACACTTGGAATACTGTGCGATTACACACGCCATGTTTACTTGCTTCCTGTTAGCCGCTAAATGCAATTATGGTACTGACCCTACGCTCTCCACTGGAGGGGCCACCTATTTGATGTAAACTGCTAATATCATCATTTATCAGGAATTCCGTTTTTTCCACTAGCTCGTAAACCAGACGATGAACGTCTTTTATCATGATGCCAAAAAGTTTTCCTTCTAATTGTAATATAGGTTGTGCAAGCACTATTTCTACTTGATGAGGAGCCCATAAGCTCTCAAAACACGTATCCCCGTGTTAATGAAGTAATCGTTATGGTGTTGTTAGTGTTATCGATTTTTCAATCATTACTATATTCAAATTTGTTTTTTTTCAAAACTTTGGCGATAAATTCTGTTAAAGTTGCAGAAAGAAAATAAACATTATTAATCTAAAAGCCTGTATTAAATTTATTTGCAATAAATTATTATATGTATGTATGTACATCAAATTTCAATATAAATTATTGTTGACTAGCATCATTTATTAATTTTTCAGATCTTTAGTAAAGAAAGTTTAATATAGCAAATGTTAAACATCTATTTTATATGCATAACACAAATATGTAAGATTACTTAAGATATGGATTGTTCCGCATAGTTACTTCAAGCGCAGTAGTTTCAAAAGTAAACATTCAGTTATCATCCGAATATTGTCCGTTATGTCAATCATATCACGTGTAATTGTAGATAAAAGAGATTCCTTGACTTTATGCACACATGTTTGCCATATTATATAAATATTAGATATTTTGGTACTGAAGAATTAATTCCATCGTTCGCGCATGTCCCCTAATATAATATATTCGTTTTGTCAATAAGATCTTTCGTTTAAATGCAATAGATGGTATTTATTTTATAGATACATTCAATTTAAATCATTTCATTTACGACGATGTAGCAATTAATAATCGTTTATTTTTTTAAGCGCTGTAAACTACAACATAATCTATAACAGCAATAATTTGTAGTATTTTTAATAGCCCAGGTTTAGTTTATCAATATTTAGTTAATTTTAATTTTAAGTCAGTTTCTGTGATAACAGAATTCTAACCAATGAATTGTATGAAATTGTATGGATATTAATTATAAGATAAAATTATATGTATAGGCTTCGATAAACAGGGTCTTAGTTCTATAAATAAAACAAAATCTATTCTTCTTCTGTTTGTTTACACTTTTGAAAACGTAAAAATATGGAATTGAGATTATGTGCATTGTGCAGAATTATAATCGTCGTAATTACTATTGAAACGCAATATAATAATCTTATAACTATACATAAATACATATGTACATAATACATACAAATACACCTTGCCTAAAGTTAAGTATTCACTATTTATTACTGGAGCTATGTTGGTTAAATTATAAGGTAGGTGATATGTTTTGCCCTTATTGAGATGGTGAAAACAAAGTAGTAATACTATAAATAGCATATCTGGCAGAGATCCGCGAAGTTGACAGTATAATATGGTCAAAAATTCACAAAAATGGCGGAAAGGATTGACCATCAGCGATTTCGATTTACCACTTTTCATTGAGGCTTTATCCACTATACTCATATTTTGCGGTATTTGACGAAAAATAAAAAAAATTGACATATAATTTTTTTTTCATCTGAAACGATTGATCAGCGTTTGATCATGTGTGACCACTTCACCATTTTCAGCGTTTGACTGTCTCTGAAAGTTTGCGAAAAGTGCGATGAACTTTAAAAACTCTGTGATATATATATCTTCAAGGTCGGGTAAAATTTAACGGGTGGGTGGTCGAATAAAAAGTGGTCAATCGAAATCGCTGATTGTCGATGGTGCTCAATAAATGATCAATCCTTTAATTCCTTGTAATTTCTGGATTTTTTGCAACTTAAAATACATTGAACAAGACAATACTTATGAATGTTTACAGGAATAGGAACATAATTTATTATTTTCTATTTCTTTGTACAGTTTTAAACGAATTAAGAATGTTTATAATTATATGTTTTGTTATTTACTCTTTCATTATATGTTAAATAGTGATGACAATTAGCTTAAAAGCATTTTATTTGTTTCTTTTAGTTTTACAGTAGTAATACAGTATTTTTTTCCCTTGACAAATAATTGTGAAAATTTCAGAAACTAAATATTCGATTGTTTTTCAGTTTTTACCTTTTCCAGAATTAAAAATGCCACTAAATTGCTGATTAGTATAAACATGATAAAAAAAAGGAAAGTAACGGGCATCAACCATCATCGCAATCTTGCTATCTATTAACGGAGTACAAAAATGTACTGCTGAAGTAATTTTAAAAGTTGTATTAAATACACTGGAAAAAAAATGAATTTTCAAAGATGCAGCTCTTAATGTTTATGATCAAAAAATAAAATAACAAGAAAATCCTAAACCACATCACCACACAATCAAGCATGTGGCGAAAAAACCGCAAAATAAATATTAAAAGCGAACTATTTCTTATCATTCTCTGCTTCTAATGTTATCTTTCATCTAATGCACCAGATATGCCTATCTAAGCAGATATTATTAGGATTAATAATAAATAACTTTTTATAAAAAGATTCAACAAAATTTCGATTAGTATATATGCCAATAGTAACGTTAAAATTAAAAAAAAAATTTTCCATGCATTTTAAAATATGTTACAATATTATTTAATAATATATCAATCTTTGTGTATTCATTGAGACAATTTTGGTAAGCGATGATTTTATTGCTGAAACATTCGCTTCCATTGCATCAGACTGTTTCATTAGTAAATCAACAATGAATTATTCCACAGACAATATATCTAAATAGTATACATATGAACATACACATGTACACACACATAGTTCTAATATAAATTCGAAAATTGGAGTGTCAACAATATTTAATTTAATGTAATGTACACAGTCACATTGCCAGCAACAAGAGTTCAGGCATTATTTTCTCATTTACAAAGATTAGATTATGTGATAATTACTCAAAAGATTACTCATCTTTTCACATTTGTGAAAACGAAAATAATAGTAAGCTCTTTACAAATTATTTAGTAAATAACTATCTAAATATTGTATTTGGAATTACTACATACTACATAAATCATAAATTTCAGTATGCGGGCTGTATTTTATATTTCATTAGAGAAATTCATCCAGGAAAAGACTGAGCTACGCATAAAACAATTTTCAGGAGCTGCACTCACCACAAAAAAGTTGCAAATAAAACATTGTTATATATTTAAAAGAAAGGCTTGGAATATGCAAAAAAATAAGGATAAAAAATTATACGTGTAACCTTATTCTACAACCTTGCCATTGCGGGAAACGATCAAATAACTTAATTACCTTCGGAAAAAAGAAAGTCAACAAAACTTTAAGTAAGTGTATTTTATGTTAGTCATGCTGTTACGGAGGTGGTAGGACATTATTCAATTGAGCAAATTTAATAGTTCACGGATATTAAATTTTATTTCCTTAATTTATCGAAATTAAGAGATATATTAAATTATTACAGATTATAGCCTACTTTAACAAAATGAAAGAACTAAGATAGTAAATAAGATAATATTTTAAAATTTTTGTGTTGTCTGCATATGACTGGTTAATATAATTTTGATATTTCGCACGTATACATATACAGTTTTCATATCTTTTAAAAAATTATATTTTAATTTACTTATCCAGTGAAAGTCGATATTTTTTAATTATGGAAGTTTCGCAATTTTTTGGAAGTATTCTACATAAGAAGTGACACATAGTGAGCATGTATGTACAGGGAGCCTTAGAATATGATAATTTAACCCAACAACAAATCGAAATATTATTTAAGAAAACAATTAAAGTACTGTCTTCTATAAATTAAATGTAACAAATATCGGTCAAACTAAACGACATTTAAAGAAATGAATTTATAACTTTTAATACACTGTTTCATATAACGCTGAAAGAGCAAAAAGTGGTCAAATTTATTTGTATTAAGTTGTAATGTGACGAAGATACTGATTTTTTTCGACATTTGAGACCTCGCTTTGAAGACACTTTTTATGGATGCAACTTAGCCAGATTTTGGATCAAAGAGATACGAGTACAACCAAAGAAGAAATTAGTGTGAAATTAAACATCATACTGCATCCATTATCTGTGATAAGAAAAGTGTTTCCTTCCATAAACTTCAAATTAATATCTCACATTAAAATGAAAAAGATTAAATCGAAATTGAAATCTGCTTTCCTTTTCTGCATATGACTTTCAATAATTACAACAACTGTATATCTCTTTAAAGGTCTATAACAATATGATAATAGTTCAGCAACAACGGAATTAAATATTCCAAGACTTAGAGCATAACATGTCTAAACCTAATTCAATTACAGTTCTAAAATCACATTCATCGATAGCTATATCTGCGTTTTGTAATAGTTCGTGTAACTGACTTATTAATACATCTTTCACATTCCCAGAAGCATTCCTTAATTTATTCAAGAGGACATCCAATTCTCCAGTACACCAGAATTATCTGTAGATGCCTTTTGAAATTCTGGAGGGTTATAATAATATCTCCAATATACTACATATTTTTAATATACTTTTCTGGTGTATTGTCAAATTTCTTTTCAAAAACATCTAATGATCGTACTAAGACAAGACTAACCACCTTAAAAGCCATTAATGGTTCTGATATTTTTCAGATTTTAACAAAAGCTTCAAAAACTGTTAATAAACTCATAACAATCATGCTGTTATTGCTGGCCACAGTGTTGGTTCCACTTGCAGAACTAGTGTCCCCATTTTCAATTCTTAGTCTGTTCGGGTGTAGTTTGTCATCCTGGCCAACAGGCCTTTTCTTAGGTGAATGTTTATACTTCGACAAATGTAATGGAATTGGTTGAAAGCAATTATTTTGCATATTTGCAAGTTGTACGAGAATTTTTATCATAATCTGATTGTGTTGGGTTTATTTTTAATCCGCAATATCCAGTATTTTTAACTGATTTTGAAAAATGTACACAGGAAGAATTTTTAATAGGATCAAAAATAAATAACAAATAAACATCTCTATTTCATAATTCGTTATAATTATATGAAAACATTTGTATACATTTTTAACATAATTTATTTTACATTCCACCATTGTATGTTTCAAAATTTTGCTTCTAATAAAATCCAAAACAGTTTTCTAAGAGAACAAAGGCCATATTTAAAAACGCTGATGTAATCTGTAAATGTTAAACAAACATCCTTCACATAAAGATTTTCCACTATACGAATATATAGCCTATTACAAATTTTATTAATAACCAAACAATAATTATCAGTGATAAGCTCGCTGGCCGCTGCAAATAATTTTTTTTTCTATAGCGATATTACAACTGAAGGGGTGTGTACAATACTGAAGAAACGATTTAGTTTACGTAAATTCATATTTGTCTGCGGGTATTCTAAGGTATAATATAGCTATAAATAAATATTAGTTACATCGAATAAATATTTGGTTGATATTGATAATCAAGTACATTATTTAATTGATGCAACTAAAATTTATTTATAGTTACTAATTTAAAGGTCCGAAAATAGACAGACAAATATAAGATTAAATTAACTAAAATGATCTCTCAGTGAGTCTAAAGTGTTACATGTACTTTGATGAGGCACTTTCGTTTTTCAATTTGTTGGTGATATGCAATATTGCAAAATGAAGATATTTGCTTGTTTTTAAAGTCAAGAATTGTATATACTTCAGTGTAGATTAGTAGAAGTCATTTCAGACGATCTGTGTTTTAAATAAATAATGGTCAACGAACTTGCATTATCTGCGCTATTGTTATTTAAAGATGCATAAAACAACGATCGCGATTAATGCCAATATGAATTGCCCATAGATATGTCAAATATTAGCTTTATCAAGAACTATTCTGTTATCGTTCGCAATCAGTACCGAAAATATATCTACTTAGACATATACATATGTAGTACTTATAAAGTCGTATATGTATATATAGTTTCACACGCGTAATAAAGAGTATTGTACGGTGTATTATTACAATCAATTGCATTTAATCACTAATAGTTACAGCCTATCGTGACTACGGTTTTATAATACAATGGTACAACTATGTAGAAAACAACAAAGCACGATAGAAATAATATAGGACCCAGTTTTATGACACATTAAAATTTACAATGCCTATTAAACAAACTTAAATTAGATTTTAAGTTAATTACCATTTTTAATAGCATAATTAAATAAGCTAAGTCACGTTAGTTTTGATAAGTTGTATAACTGGTATTACTTAATAAGATGTTAATAAAATGCCGAAAATGCGAAATACACAGCAACGATGTAATAAGGACAATTTTACGAAAGAAGCTAGAAATTCGTATAAAATCAGCAATGTCTATCGCGCCAAAAGGAAGCTTAGTAATCGTTTGAAAACATTTTCCTATTAAGTACACATTTATTGAGATTTTACTAGTCTTAAGTTTTGTTAAAGGATAATCAATGTAGTTGTAGGTGAGTTCGGATATGTACATATGTATGTATGTATATATACATATGCAAAGAAAAACAGTTATCTAACTACACTACATTAAATTATCGAGGAGTACATTGATCATGACAGACTGGTTTAAGACGCTGGAGAAGCTCATTGTCAACATTAAAATATAATAGTAACAAACATTTCCAAGAACAAAGAAGGACGATATAATGAAGGATATTAAAACATTAATATAATTATTTAAATAAATATCACTGCATTTTTTGTTATCCTCTAATAAATTTTCAAGGATTACGCAAAAATTCATTATTTGCATGTCTCTTGCAAACGTATTGCTCTCACTTCGTTGGAGGTCTATTGCAAATTAAACATTTCATTTATACGCCATCGTCAACAAAATTCGAAAATTCATTAACAATCTTATATATGTACTTTGTCAGACAAGGCTTACTTTTTAGATGGAAGTAATTGTGACTTAATTATGTACATACACTACTGGGTCTGGGCATCATTAAGAGACCACTTACCTTGGACGTTGAAATGCTTCCTTTTCATCATAACAAGCTAGACACTATTTAAATAAACTTTATTTTAGTAAATTAATTAATAAATTATGAAACTAAAATGAAATTCTCGCTAAAAGATTGATATACAGCGTCATTCATAAAGTTTGCACCATATGGGCGTTTTGTTTATTATTGATTTGGGCAAAATTTCAGTAGGACAGAAAATTTGTGCATCCTTTAGAAGCAAATTCAGACGGATTAGATGAAGTGCATCGTTTCTCATACACCCGGTGGCCGCTATAATTTGAAAACAGCTTAAGAATAAACTGGGTTAGTTTTTAAATATACAAAAAAATGGTATTAAGAAAAGTGGTTTAGAATTAAAGCCTATGTTTAAATATGAAATTACAGCCTCCTATTTCAAAAATGAAAAATTTTCTTTTTTTCGATTCTCCCCGTATATAAATTAAAATTTCCGAAAACCAATATTTTTATGGCGTTTCTGTGTAATAAAGCAGTACTAAAAGGAATCTAGAATAATGTTTACCAACGGCTTCGCGCTGTTGTGAGCGAATATTGAGATTTACGGAAAAAATGTGCTTCTTCTTGGAACATTGCCAATAAAGCACCGCAAAAAAATTAATTATAAGTAAAACAACTAAACTTCCTTACTAACAAAGAATACAGTTTATAGGATTTTCTATTTTGAAGTGCAGCTCTGTGGCAATTTTGAAGAATTTGTGTTGGCAAAACTAAAAATTTTGCCTAAGACAGCCATGGATTTCGCGTGTTAAACCTAAGTTTCTGTTTAGCACAAATGTAAAACTGACACTTTTGTATAGTTTCATTAGTATCTTTTCAAAGTCTGCCAAGTTTTGTTTACAACAGTTAGTTTCACTATTTTCATTAAAATGCCGGTAAAATTAAGCATTCAAGATAAAATTGAAATAGTGTTGATTGTTGGCAACAATTATAAAACTTGTAGAGAAGCAGCTTTAATTTTTAACCAACACCATCCGGATAAGATTATTAGCCACACAACAGTAGGAAGAGTTGTTTCAAAATTCAAAAACAGCGGATCCGTTGGAAATAATTTTAAAAAGAAACACAGAAAGTGGGCCACAAATGAAAATGCAGAATTTGCGGTAATGCAAAGTGTCATGGAGATGCCAAAAACGTCTATTTCTACATTATCGCGTAATTTGAATATATCTTGTACGTCTATACAGAAGCTTCTGAGGAAAAATAAATTCAAAGCTTATAAATCAAAATTTGTACACACTCTTATTGAGCGCGATTATGATCAACGAATCTACTTTTCCTTCTGGTTTCAAGGTAAAATTGAAGAGGACCGATCATTTAAAAAATATATCTTGTTTATTGTTGAATGTACTTTCACTTCAAATGGAGTTGTTTCTTCACAGAATTGTAGATGGTGGGCGGACAGCAATCCTGATTTCATAATAGAAACAAATAATCAGTATTGTTTCAAAGTAAATGTTTGGTGTGGTATTTTTAATAACAGGATTGTTGGTCCATTTTTCTTTAGAGGAACTCTTAACGCTGGAAGATATCTACAATTTTTACGAAAAGAATTCTTTGCCGTTGGAAGAAAGACTAAAAATGTACTTTCAACAAGATGGAGCTCCCATTCAACATTTCCAGGAAAGTGGATAGGTAGATTTTCAGAAATAAATTGGCCATCCCGCTCTCCAGATATGACACCATGTGACTTCTTTTTGTGGGGATATTTAAAAAATAAAGTTTATACACATAGGCCGTTCCAAAATGTTGTCCATTTAGAAGAAACAATTCAACAATGTGTAGTTGAAATTCCCCAACACATTCTCGAGAATATTCAACGTCAAATGTATGAGAGAACGATTTCATGTATTGAAAGAGATGGAAGGCATGTAGAAATTTAAGTCAAAATAGTTTTTGCTTAATTTATCCTGAAATGACCTTTTTGAAAGCATCAGTCTTGTTTCGTTGTATTATTTTATTAGTCTGCTTTTATTTCTGATTTTTTGCTATAGGCTATTTCTTCTATGAATTTAATTAATCTGTATCTTTGAATTTATTTTTATATTACTTTATAAATAAGTTTTATATAGAAAATAAAATAATAAATAGGAGGCTGTAATTTCATATTTAATCATAGGTTTTATTTCTAAACCACTTTTCTTAATATCATTTTTTTGTATATTTAAAAACTAACGCAGTTTACTCTTAAGCTGTTTTCAAATTATAGCGGCCACCGGGTGTATGAGAAACGATGCACTTCATCTAATCAGTCTGAATTTGCTTCTAAAGGATGTACAAATTTTCTGTCCTACTGAAATTTTGCCCAAATCAATAATAAACAAAACGCCCATATGGTGCAAACTTTATGAATGACGCTGTATGTTAATATCTTGTATGACCACCCTCTGCAGTGATAACGCATCTGACTCGTCTAGGGAGGCTACTGACTAATTTAGTGATGAATTTTGTTCCATTCCTCTTCTACTTGGTATAGTGAACAACGCATTAGCATTGGTTGGATTCCTTTTTTGTTTGGCCCTTTCCAGATAGTCCCAAACATGTTCAATGATGTTGAGGTCTGAGCTTTGAGGCGGCCAAACCATAGTTTCCGCAACACCTTGTTCCGCTAACTCATTCAAATATTGTTTTACGATCCGAGCGCTATGCATCGGATCGTTGTCTTGTTGCAAATGTCCAGCAGGTATCGCATGCTCTCTTACAATATCTAAATAACGTTCGGCTGTAAGACGTCTGTCAATTCTGAGTAAGGGCCAACTCTTGCTGAGGTTATACAGCTCCACAAAAGAACAGAACCTCCTCCATGCTTCATGGTAGGCTGCAGACAGTAGGGATTTAATCCTTCATGAGTCCTCCTGTACTATACGGCCTCTAAGGCCTTGCTGAATAAGGTGTCTGCGAAGTGTTGACGAATGGATTATAACAACTCTGGCTTCTCGCAGATCTTCAGCTAACTGCCTGGTAGATTTAGTGCGATTTCGAAATGAACTAAGGCACAAATAATTATTTTCTGATCTCATGTTTGCGTACTTGCGTAATATTTTTCGAACACCACACTTCACTACAGCAATTTTGCGTCGACTGTAGCCTTGTTCTCTAAAGAAAACATCCTTGGCAATCGTGAATCGATAACGTCAGCATAATTCTAAAACCTACACAAAACATTTTCATTTTACCATTAACAAACAAGAAATTGAAGCTTACCATGTTCTAATCAACAAAAATTTTAAAATATAACAAATTCGATACGAACACACTTAGGGCACTATCCCACATCCACACAATACTAAATATCACAAGCCAATGTTTCAAATTTAAAAAAAATCTCTTTACTGGGCTCATTAATCTCTTATACGCCCTGGCAGTTTTTGTCTACGGTTATTGAAGATTTATTAGAGGATTCATATGCAAACACAGCTCTTCCTAGAACTTCCAAGTCTATGTTATGTTGAACATTGCACAGATAATATGTGCCCTAATGCAATAAGTATTTGCTATTAATGTGATCTCTTAATTATGCACAGTAGTGTACATCGCACAAGAGTTCGTAGTAACATACAAGTCAATAAAATAATACATACGTGTTAATATAACAATGAGAAAGGAAAAATCTGTTAACAAGATACAACAATATCATAGGCAATACATAAAGAACACATCACAATCAAAGATGACCGATTTAACATTAACATCTAATATATTGAGGACTCTACTAGCAGCTATAATTAGAGCGTTATTCAAAGCGAGTCAAAGATAGATTATAGGTCTACTTTCTTGTATGTACCATCTTTGGCAAATTAAATGCGAATTTTTCAGCGAGGAATTTCCATTTACTAAATTAAGGCCAAAGATGGTACATACATTACACGTAGTGAAGTTTTAGGTTCTTAAGTACTTGGGATACTGCAACAACACAACGCATGCCATATATAATGTAGTTATGCTAAATTTTAGATAATTATACCATATAGATACGTAAAATTTTAATTAGAATGCTATAGAAATGATAAATGTCACAACCCAGACAGCGTTAAGTAAAAATGAACAGCGATGTTACTGATACACCTCTACTCGCTTCTGCTTCCGCTAGACGCGACTGTGTACCTCTGAATCCTAGGTTCGAATTTTTTTTTCGTTTATGGCATACACTCAAAATTGTAAGAAATTAGAAATCTTATATTGAAAGATACAAACTTCTTTATCAAAATAAATGAAGTAATGTGAGTTCTAGGAGACACTTTTTAACCCACAAATATGTTTACTTATGAATACTTTTGCAATAAAAACTGCATTGCTTTTTTAGTAATATAAATTTAACAGTTTTCACCGCCAACGTTGATTTTGTATTCCTGAATTTTACTGGCCATAAACATACGAGGGAGCGTTTTTATATTCGCGGAATGAGCGGGTTGTAGGCGGGTGATTAGGCGCATTGGGGGCGTGGCCTGTGCAGCGACTCATAATTAGTATAAATACGAAGTTTCATTGATATTAGACAGTTAGTCTTTGAGCTATCGTCAACCAAGTAACATAATCAGGAGTGAAAAGTAAAATATGGAAAAAATCGAATATCGTGCCGTTATAAAGTTCCTTACCAGGCAAGGAAAATCAGTCGCGACCATAATGAATAAGATGTCATTGGTTTACGGCGTCTCTTGTCCAGGAAAAACCATGGTGTACAAGTGGCATAGTTTATTTAAACAAGGAAGGAAATCTCTTGAAGACGACCCGAGGCCGGGTAGGAGCATTGAGGTGACCACGCCAGAACTTATCCAAAAAGTTGAAAAAATTGTACTCGAAGATGCTCGACTAAAGAAGAAACAACTCGCAGAAATGGTTGGAGTATCCGATACAACAATTTTTAAAATCCTACACGATCATCTCGGCATGTCTAAGGTCAGCGCAAGATGGGTGCCGAGAATGCTCACGCCGCCGCAAAAACAACAGCGCGTAGAGTGTTCGCGTGCATTTTTGGACCTCTGTAATGAAGACAAGGATGGTGTATTGAGTCGAATGTGTTACTGGAGACGAAACTTGGGTTCATCATTATGAACCTGAGTCCAAACAAGACTCCATGCAGTGGCATAAAAAGGGCACAGCACCTCCCAAGAAATTTAAAATGTCACAATCAGCTGGGAAACTCATGGCAACGGTATTTTGGGACTCGGAAGGAATATTGTTGATTGATTATAAAGATAAAGGTGTGTCTATAACCGGAGAATATTACGCTTCAATATTAGAGCGACTAAAAGAAGCCATTAAAGAGAAAAGACGGGGAAAATTGATGAAAGGTGTGCTGCTTTTGCACGACAACGCGCCCATCCACAAGAGCCGCGTTGCGTTAGCTGCCCTGCATAAGGTGGGCTTCGAAATTGTGAATCACCCACCCTACAGCCCAGACCTGGTCCCGAGTGATGATTACCTGTTTCCGAAAATGAAAAAAAGAGCTGCGGGGTAGAAAATTTTCTGCCGATGATGAAGTCATGGAGGCAGTTTCGGCGTATTTTGCAGATAAAGAGAAATCATTTTTTTATGAAGGTATAAATAAATTAATTGAAAGATGTGAAAAATGTATCCGTTTTGCAGGTGAATATATTGAAAAACAAAAATAATTTGGTCTTTTTATTTCCACCCCTTATCCCCCATTCCGCGAATATAAAATCGCTCCCTCGTATTAGAACAATAAACGGTTTGCCAATTAGAGAATTTTTTCCTAAAATTTATTTTTATTTCTCTACATAGTTTCCTCGTAAGCGTACATATTTTTCCCCATCTCTTCAATCCGTCTAAATAACTGTTTACAAACGTGGTGATCTCATTTGACGAAAATCTGTATTTTTCGAGCCCGATTTAAGTTTAGGAAACAAAAAGAAGTCACGTGGGACTAGATCTGGCGCATAAGGAGGGTGATTAATTAGTTCCAATCGTAATTCGTAGATGTTGGCCTTATCAACCACTGAGGTGTGAGATATCGCACTGTCTTGGTGTCTTTTTCTGCAAATATGGCCTTTTTCAGCAATTTCTGCCTGTAGCTTGTCAAGTAATGATGCGTAGTATGGGCCTGTAATGGTTTTTCCTATTGGAAGATAATCGATTAAGATAACTCCATGACTATCCCCTCGCCATCACTTTCCAGATGAAAACTTTGTTTTTGCTTTTCTTGGAGCCGATTTCTCCTTTGCAGTCCATTATTTTGACTACCTATATTTTAGTTTCGGGCGTAGAATGTTGTACCAAAATTTCATCTACAGCAATTAATCAGCGCCAAAACTCTGATATTTATTGCGCCTCAATTGCACCAAAACAACGTTGGAACTGTTCATTCGAACACGTTCACAGCGCGGCAGGCAAAGCTCGCTGTAAATCGCTAGCAAGCATTGCAGGCAGCGTCTTCTATTAAATGTTTGGAAATTACTTATCATGAAAGGAAGAAGTGTGTGAAAGTGAAAACTTCTCCAACTTCAACTTAAAACCGTTGCTCTTTGTTCCTTGATAAATCACGAGCTTCTCCATGGTGTAGTAATAAAAATGAATGTTATTTGGGGAACCATAATTCGTTAAAAGTTAAATAAATTGTTAGTAAACTAATCTAAAACCTAGGATTTTTTTTGTATAGTTTTTGAGCTACCCTATAGCTGATAATGGATTGAAACTTCGTATCATTTGTATGTTTGCATACCACGTGAAACTTATAAGTGCGGGGGCATTTTTCAATTGCTTATCCGGCTGCACTCTTTGTTAGTTTAAAGTGAAGTAAATTTAAACAATTTAGGAAGTATGTCATGTTTCAATGGTCTGCTTATTACAATTCGCTTTTGCCGAACAATTAGGCCGAAATTATTCTAAAGGATTTTTAATTTAATTTTAGGAAACAAACAATAGTTTTACAAAGGCTACACTTAATAATACATCAATAAGTAAATAAATATATGTAAATATCTTAGTATGAGAAAGGCAGATTATTTATTTAAAATATAACAAAACACCTCTGTCAATTGTTCGGTGCAGTTTGACAGTGAAAATGTCGTCTAGTATAGGAATCGCATATATTTTAGATACATAGACAACTAAAACAATGAAAAATTATTCACAGATAATAAGTACCTACTGTATAATATATAATTTAAATAAAATAACACGAATTAGTAGTTTAGTTGTTAAAATAAAACTTTAATTTTAGAAACAATTCTTAATTAATTATAGATTGAATGGGTTAATTAGAGGAAAACTATAAATTAAGTTTTATAGAGCAGCATGTAATTTTTATAGTTAGTTAATTATTTATAAATAAATCTTGCAAATTACCTTAATTTTCATGTTTTGCCGATTTATTCTTGTTTCTTTATAATAACCTTTTTTAAAGCTATTATCTGATTTCTAAATTTCTCTTAATCTTATTTAAAAAGGATCAACAATTAATGCAATTTGATTTTTTTGTTTATCATTAGTAATTGATATCTACGAGATAATAACTATGTTAGTAGAATATGGGTCACGGTAATTTAATGCGCGCAAAAAGTTCTTGCATTCATGCATTTGTAGATATCGGAATTAGCGCATATATATTTTAACAATATTATTTCAATATTAATATGTTGTATCACATGATGAATTTGTATACTCTTTCGAACATGTTCATATATCTGTCTTGTTTTTGTGAAACATTAAGGATGTAATATTCATGTAATATCCTTCGATATCTCCATTATTACATTTAAATTTAATATAGATACATCCATCAAATATTTACTGACAAGAGATTTTGGTATCTAATTTTCTAGAATATATATTTTTTTGATTGTGCCGAGCAAATATTTATGCCTACCAAAATAGGGGTATCGCAAAAGTTTTAAACAAAATATATTTTACCACTAATTTTTGTTGGTCTCTAATAAATGTACCCGTAGGTCTTTAAGAACAGATAAAATCAAAAAACGCAAGATTATTTAAAATTAATAAACGAATTAGTTTTTATAATTTACTAAATTAAGATAAATTTTAATTAAGGAAATTAGAAATCTTTTTATTTGGGAAAAATTATGTGTCCTGCCGATAACAACGTCAAAAAATAATAAATTAATCTAATTATGTGCAAAAACTTAGTCAAAACTATAGTATGTGGCTTATAGCAAAAATATTTTAATTTTTTTCTACACACAAAATCTAATTTAGGAAGAACAAAATTAAGAAATTCAAGAATATCTAGAAAGCCTAGCTCCGACTTAAACCGTGGATTGTTATCTTTCTAAAGCCATAAGGAAGCTCAAACGATCACAACAACACATCCTGCCCATTAAAAATGATGACAATATTTGGGTGAGAAATGATAAAAAAGAGGCTGAAATCTTCTTTAAACACGTTAAACTTGTTTAAGGCCTTTTCTCCTGCACTATCAATGGAATTATTATTATTACGTATTCAATGCAAATTTGAAAAGTGACATAAATAATTATGATTCTCAAATTTAGGAAGGAGATTTTTTTTCTGTTGACGTATTACCTGTACTTTCCAGAATCTTTGAGAAGATGTGTTCATATAACCGATAGACACTTTGCGGTTGAACAAGGAGCTACATACATATATCGGTTGATTTCAGATATAGGATAAATAACGGCGCGAAGGGGCAAGGGGTACGAAGGAGTGGGGGCGCATACGAGTCTCTCTATCAAAGTCTAGTCTCGTCTAGTCTACAGCGCTGTGATAGACTCATAGGCGATCCAATTGCTTCGTACCCCTTACCCCTTCCCGCCGTTATTTATCCTATATTTGAAATCAACCGGTATACATATGTATATTGAGCTACACTCTATACGTTCAGACATCTTTCCCTGGACAGACGTCGTAATACTCTTGTTATGATGTTATGTTAATCTTTGTATCTTAGATAACTTGCCATCAACAAGAACCATTACAGTGGTAACATATGCTGATAGCATTGCTATTCTGATATTCTACATTGATCCAATATGTACCTCCAAATAAATCTAAATAAAATTCAACACTGGTTAGAAATATGCGCTTAGGAATATGTGAAGAATGCAGGCATGCATATCGACCAACGCCTGACATAGAAAAACATATACCTATTCATAAAACGTAAGCAGTTGGGACTTAAACTTATCCAAGTGTAGTAGTTCATTGGCTGAAAACCTAAACTCTCCTTGATTAAATATATAAATCCATTTTTAAACCCGTTTAGGGTTATGGAATTCAACTCAGGAACCACAAGTGACATAAACATTCATATCTTGCAGAGGTTCATCAGGAATCCGTTAAGGAAACCAAACATTCATGCAGTGCAAAATAGAGTGATGCAATGGAGAATCTTAACGTGCACGACGTCAGTGAAGGCATTTATAATTTTGCTATAAAAATCACATAGACCTGTGTGAATTCCTATGGACTTCATATCCCTCCCATATTAATATATAGTTCTCTCTAAACACTGATGGTCTTTATAAATCTTCTGTGGAATTTCAAGTCAAGGCATCTACACGACAACACTAAGAAGATTTTAATGCACTGTAAATAACAGTTGTGAAAACCTATGCCCAACAGATTTACGTTTTAAACGTAACATCCTGTATCAATGTCGGTGCATAAATACGTAATGCCTATAAAATTACGTAGTATGGTTGTAAAATTAAAAATATAGCAGTTGTAAAATAATCAATAATTACTTCAATTGCGCTAGTATTAAATTAATGTTATATTTAATTAAAGCTGCTAATTAGATTTTGAATAATTTTTAACGATATGCAAACCTTTAAACTTGCAATTAGCTTATCTCTGGTTTATTGTTGGGAAAATGATTAACTAACATTTTCTGAAAATATAACAGTAACAGTAATTCAGGACGAGATAATTGCTGACGATGATTTATTAGTCAAGAAATTTCTTGCTTGTTACCAACTAGTCAAACATCTTAAGATAAAACTTAGGTAAATTTAAAGCTGATAAATAATATATGTATGTATATTTTATTTAACATTATGTACTAGTTTGAAATATAAAGAACGTAGTAGTCACCACCGATTTTTTTGATTTCTGCCATCCTCCAAAATATGTTCTTGTCATTGAATGGCATGATTAAACAGTCTATTTATTCCTCCACGTTGCCGTTTATCTTTGACGTGCCCTTTACTCACAAACAGTAGAAGCGCTAGAATTACAATTCATAAATTGCTACCACTCTGTAGCAAATAAGAATTATATTCTATCATATTTTAACACTTGTTATCAAGGAGGAAGATGTAATGTTTTTAAACTAAAAACTGCGAACGCGTGAATTATTATGTTTCTTTTAAATACATTTAGTTTTTAATAAATTTAGGAATTTATTGATTATCATGTATAGTAAAAGAATCAATATTAAATTTTTGTGATATAGCTTCTTTTAATCATAACCTTTGAACATATAATATTGTTATATGTTTCATTGAAGATTTCTATTTTCGAATTGAATGTTTGATCAAATTCGTATCTTTATTGTATTAGATATCGAAAATAGCATTGGTAAATATTTATCTAAAGATATTTGGTTTAATGCTAACATTATTTATGTCTTCAGTATTTAATTATTACTATTTCAATAAAAATATATCTACAAAACTTTTTTTATTACTTTCAGCATTGGTTGGATCATTGGCTATTAGTGCGACCTTCATGATGTCAGCGGTAGCTGGAATTCTAACTAATCTAATCGGCTTGAGGACGACAGCTTTTGTTGGCGGAGCCCTAAGTTGTGGAGGAATGTTGCTGTCTTCATTCTTCACTGACAATATAGCTGTGTTATATTTTACCTACGGAATAATGTGTGGTATAGGTTGCGCTTTGGTTTATACTCCATCGCTGGCTATATTAGGACATTACTTCAAGAAGTACATAGGTGTTGCTAACGGCATTGTTGCTTCTGGTAGTTCAGTATTTACAATGGTAATGCCTTATGTAATGGGATTTTTCTTGAATGTAGCCTATCTACACGGTACATTAAAATTATTAGCTGCAATTTTAGTTAGTTTAATGTGTTGTGCTCTCGTTTTTAAACCATTAGTGAAAACGCCGACGGACAAGAAAGTTACTGTAATGCAAGCATCCAATTTCATGTCGTTGTGGAAGAATAAAAAATACTGTTTGTGGGCATTCTTGATATCTATTTCTTTATTTGGTTATTTTGTACCATACGTACATATGTCTATGTTTGTTGAAAAACACTTTGTGAAAGGAACGGACGCTAAATTACCAATTTTATGCATTGGTATAACTTCAGGGTTAGGAAGGTTGATATTTGGATATATTGCCGATAAGCCGAAAGTGGATCGGATACTTCTGCAACAGGTGTCGTTTCTAGTTATAGGTACCTTAACTATGTTGTTGCCATCAACATCATCATGCTACGAATGTCTTATAGCGATTACTTTAGGCATGGGATTGTTTGATGGTTGTTTCATATCATTACTAGGACCAATAGCTTTTGATATTTGCGGTCATGAATGCGCCACGCAAGCTATTGGTTTCTTATTGGGTCTGTGTTCAATACCTTTAACTACTGGCCCATATGTAGCTGGACTTTTGTTCGATAGTGTAGGAAACTACGACTTGGCGCTAAGACTTGCTGGTATACCACCTATTATCGGCGGTATAGCCATGTTTAGTATAAGATGCATAGCTACCAAAGATCTGCGAAATAATAGAGACATTAAGGAAGATGATAGAGGCAACAAAGAGAAGTTACTATCATCAGGTAAGTTACTTGTAGATTGTAAGTATAAATCTATTGCTTTAGTTAGTAATGGTGCAAGTAAGCGCAGTTATGATTATACTATTTTGTAGAATATAAAATTTGTTTAGTTAGTTAATTAGATTTTTTAAAAGTAGAACTCTTATTTCTTAAAAGTTCCTAGTTCAGCAACATTGTGCTTATCTGTGCCTTATTATTAATCATAAACTATTTTATTAATTTTGATGTACTTCAGCTATGATTTAATTCTCGATAGGTTTGTAAAATTACTAACTAAAACAAAATTAATGCAATTGTGTATATTACAGATTGCTGTGATAATTTTAAATATGTATAGTTGTACGTAGATCACATAGAACTGAAACTGTTCTAGGTTGTTATAATGCTCAAGTAACTAGGATAGTAATTTTATTGAGAAATACAGTACCGTGCAAAAATGTCGACACATTTTGACTAATATATGCTTGTTAGCACGAAATGCGATCTTATTATGTCGATAGCAGCACGCATTTGTATATATATGTATTTGTTTATTTTGCTTGAGACTTTAATAAAATCCTGAAACAATATAATTTATACAATAAGCCCATTTCAACTTTCATTTCTGGAAAATTATGTGTTTTTGGATTTTAGTGATGTGTCTAAATTTATGCACGGTAATATGCCTACACTTCGATATAATGTGTTCATAAACGATTATTATTAATTTGATATTATTTAATGAACTTACTAAATTAAGTCGTTGTTGTGCAATATTAAATTTAAATAACTTTATATTATACATATCATTACATTACATAAAATTTGTACAATCTGAGGTCAGGAAAACAAAACTACTGAAATTTCATTAAAAATTGTGTGGTATTAATTATTGGTAAAATTTTTTATATTTATTATATGTCATAGCATCAACCATAGCATTCATCTTCGAATTGTTGGTCGGAGTTGGTCACCTTTCCCATGTTTCCATGTTGAGTAAATTTTACGCTTTTATCGATTTTAGGCAAACACAACTCCTAGAAACGACGCGCTTGCATGTCGAAAACTACAAAGATCAGTTGACGGCATCTGCGACTGGGCAACCAAATGGCATCTTACCATCAACGCCGTTCTCTCGAAAACGGAATTCGCCTCCCGCCCCCTCATGAACATCTCCAGTGGTAGTCAAAGGTTATCTTGGGCATAACTCTTGATACCAGGCTGACTTTTATTTATACAGTGTTGCTCTGACCGATTCTTATATATGGTGCCCTGACCTGGTCCAGCGTCAGCAAATCGCAAGTGAAAAGGCTCAACATTCTTCAGAATCGAGCCGTACAAATCATTGTTGCAGCACCTGTGTTGGTGAGTAATGCCCAAATCCAACGAGATTTAAACATCCCGCATCTGTGCAAATACGTAATGGCGCTGGCTAGGGGACCTCTTCTGAGGTCCTCACGATCGGAGAAGCCGTTGACACTGCACTTGGATGAGCCAGATTCCGATAGACTCCGAGAATCTTGTCGATGACAGAATAGTACCCGGCCGCGGTGTGGTCGCAGATCTTCAGATCTTCTCTTTGATTAAAAAAAAACCCTGCGGTTAGAATAGAGCCGTATTCATATGGAGGATAACAAGACTAACGAACCTGTGTCCAGCCTTAAGTCAAACAGAAGCTGTATTGTAAAGAACACAAAAAACACAGTAAACTCTCAATTATTTCTTAATTAGTTTGGCTTTGACAATTAGATTGTCAATAAGTAATTGCTGGAGCAAACCTATTATCACCGCAGCTTCTTTTTTTGCTCTTGAAAGAGTATACACTTTATCAGGAAAAAAGGAAAAAGTGGTGATGTAAAGAGCAGGTTTTAGTCATCACTCTTCATCTCAAAATTGATTCATTTATTTCTTTATCTAATCAGCAGTTATTTTTTATTTGAAGTATCTTTTCTAGTTCAGTCAATGCAAGTTCAATGTGGTCTAAATAAACAAATGTGCATAAGGTATATTCTACATGGTATATTCTCGTATAAGGTGAATGAAGTACCTGAAGTCTGTGTTGTCGAAAATCTCAATGAGTTCCAAAATGTAATCTAAATACGTTTGTCTTCCGACCGTTTTCCAAGATGTCAAAGAATAGTGTTTTACTTAGAGAATTGTCAATAAAACCAAAATTTTCTACACCAGCCGATGTGATATAATTCAACTACAACTTCTTTTGCTGTTAATTTTGGAAGTCTAGTTCACTTGTACCCATTTTTTGAGCTAGAAAATATGTAATTTTTACATACATATCTGATTGATTAACCATCAGACGCTTTTAGTCTGTTAGTGTAAGTTCTGGTGATATTTGATTTCAAGTTTACTGAGGGCATCATTTCAAATCTGTTTAATTTGAAATATTTTTCTTCCTTAATTATGGTCCAATAGATCGAAAACATTAAAATTTATACATAGTTGGACCGTGAGAATCATGTGGTATATATTGAGTATATTGAGCACGCTATACAATAACCATTTCTTAAGTATGCATAAAGTCTCATTAGGGTCGTCGTCGAGTAAGATCACAGTCATATTTGATGTTTAACTTTCATATACTTTTTGGAATATCTTGCTCCAAGGTTTTCAAATAGTCTGTGGCGTCTAAAGTTTCTTTCATAAAATGTAACTGATTCACATCTTTGTATGACATGCTGCTACAAACTTTAACATGTCCTCTCCCACGCTTCACAGAGGATGTTAAATTTTGTTTGTGTAATACTACTCTCGGTCTACGCCATTTTTCATCATTTGTCATCCATTTGATCTGGCAATATTGAACTTGGTTTTGTCTGTGTCCAAAACTTTACGCCAAAACACCTTTGAAGGAATTCGCTTACTACACGCCGTTGACTGTATTAACTTTGCTGGTTTTTTGCGTCATGGACTTTCTTAATATTTTTCGATGATAATTCAATATGAGTACCTATCTAACGTTTTTGTATCAATTCCTGGATTTTTGTCACTTCGTTTTGTCGATTTGTCTCTGATCATGGTTATTTAAAATCTTACAAGAACCACTACAAGATTTATTATCGATATTATAGTTTACTGCTTTATAAGGTGTTTTTTAGATCTGCAGCTGTTTGTACTAAAATTTTGTCTTGCTTTTTCAGTACAGCAATTATTTGTTTCTCAGCATTACCCAGATTTTGTTAGACCCATTTTGCGGACTGTGCTCGACTGTAGTTTTATCTCTGCCTGATATGCTAAACATATTGGGTTTTGCACCATTTCTAGTTCATTCTAAAAATCACGTGTTCAAATATTTTATTGGCTTCATTTTTTAATTTAATATGTATATACGTAAATAAATTTAGAAGCTTTCAAAACCAAGTACTAAAAATTTAATGTTGTGAAATTAAAAATAGTGTTTAGAAGTAATCGATTTGATTTCGGACATACATTCACATACATATATAGGTTTTATTGTGGCGATCCTATCTTTTACGTATAACCAAAAGTAATAAACTTAAATTTGAAACGTCAATAAAAATATATTTTAACACTTACTCAACAACACACCTTAATACAACATATTTTGAAGTCTAATTTAAATGTAATCGATTATTAGCGTAGCTTAATTTCATATATTTTTATTTATTTTTAAAAATATATGTAATGTACTTCACTTTACATTACAAATTATAGTGACCATGGAACGAAGTTAATCTAAGAGTAAACATAAACAATTTCGTAAAGAATAAGAACGAATGAATATCTTTTATGTGTATCTAAACTTTTAGCTTTTGTGCAGAGTACAATGTGCGTCGATGTCTATAGAATAGAATGATTCAAAAATGATCTTCACTCATTTAATCACTCGTAATTGCGGGAATAAATTGCGTTTAATCTGTCTATTTGCGGTGCAGGAAGTAGTATGAGCACGTAATTGTAGTACCTATCTAACAGGATTTTTTTTATTATAAACCTTAATTATTACTAGTAGCAACTAGCTTACTATTCCCATTGTTTGTTTCTTTATTTCCCCCACTTGGCTAGTTATGCTGTGACTACCACCGTACTTATGTCTAATATGGAAGTACATTTGTGCATATGCAATTGGTTTTGTCGAACAGAGTCTTATTAGTCTTAAAATAAAAATATAACAGAAAATCCCTCATTCGAGAAAATTTCACAGAAGCACCACCAACAAGCTAATTAAAGCAAAGCTAATCCAGCTTCTCCATGCACTAAAATTTGCTTAGTTTAGGTCAATTTTATTAGAGCAGAAAGTTCATATTTTTCAATCATCTACTAATTTCGTAAATTTTAATGTACAAATATGTGTGACGTAATTCATATAATCTGTAGATGACTCTCTCGTTATTTAACTTCAGAAGCAACAATACCATTTCTATTGTCATCTTAAGCACAATTGGTACCTTCTCTTCTTATTAATCGTTTGAACTTTTGATCTGGAGCAATGTTTGCAATCAAAACCAATAAAACAGCTGCATATAATTCATCTACTATAAGAATGTGACACTACACATATACATATGTATCGTAAGAATAACATTCTTTTAGAAAAGATTATATCCTTTGTATAACCATTGAAAACTTATACAGAGTAATGGAAACGATTAGTATCTTTGAATTTAAACTCTTCTGTAGTTTTCATAAACAATCGACATTGGAAAATATTAATTTCTATTGTATTAACAAGAGTTGTCTAAATGATAAACAGCCAAATGTGTTGATTAAGAACCAAGAATCAATATTATAATCTATTAAATAAGTATTTGTTACTAAGTGAAAGTAGGAAATACTCCTTATTTTACTTTATCGTTAACACAAAAGCCTAATGTCATAATATGCACTATTATTATTATTGATATAATAATGACGTGATAATTTTTGCAATATTTGAAATGCTGGTTCTATAATGTTTTCTTTATAGTAAATATCAATTATGTTTACGAAAACGAACATGTTATTTGCCACTTAGTAACTAAATACAAATTAGTGTGTCCATGTGGTTTGGGAAAAATGCTAGCTGATAACCTTTCATGGCTAATTAAGAAAATGTGATTAATGTTTTCATTCTATTACAATTTCCTATAACATGATTGACATATGCGATCTTAAATTAAAAAAAAATGTTATGTAAACTTCCAATGCGCGTGGCGCGATAGAATGCAGTTCTTGTTCATTACAGTAAAAAATAATTTCAATAATTTCATAACATCCGTAATTCATACTTCTTATCAGACTAGCTGCATATTTGCATATTATGTTCCAGTAGAAATGTATAACAAACACTAAATAAGTAAACTAGCTGTTATTGTCTTGAATGCAAATCATTGCATCAAGTATTTCGAAAAAATATAGGTAATAGGTACATTTGTCATCACTAAGTGCATTTAGGAAACGTAATTGACTATTCACAAAACAACAATTTCCTTTCCTGTGCGTAATTTGGATTTATCCTTCCTAAAAAAATCCATATTTATTGCATTGTATGCTGCTTTAAATTACACCTGCAAGCTTTAGATGACAAGACATATTTGTTGACGTTAGTAAGCTAGGTATTTGATATCATTGACCATCAAATCCTGTTGGAATCTGAGCTTTTATGAAGTGTTCCTGATAAATTAGTTTGCTAGAGTCTGTTAATAAACCTCAATAGTTATTTCTGTGTGAATGGGGAGAAAAACCCTATTAATAAATGTTTCTTCTCTTTCCTTATTTTTCTAAAATGCATTTCAATTTCTTCCTTATGTTGATGAGCATGATGGTGGAGAGTGGGAAAGGGGATAAGGGTATGGAACGTGGGACTCCTCATTGAATTCGCAAAATCTTATGTCGATTCTATCTTAAATTCGATGTGCAAATAATGCATTATTGCTCTTTAACTAACTTTCTTACTCCCTCTTGCTTGAATTAGAAAGAGCACTGACAACAATTTCGATATAATACTGGCAATGTTATATGTTCATCAGGAACTCACGACAAATAAAGACTAATATTATTCCATCATCATTGCATAAAGGCTAAACATCTCTGCACTTGCTTCCAGTACACGTGCGGGTAATTAATTTTGGAATCCTGCTTTACTAACGTCAAAAGTACAAAACTACTTATGATAATGAATGTTTGTTGTAAAACTACACGACAAGTAAGCATTATGAAATCGTGCCTAATAAATGACAGCAAACAAATAAGTTCATTTTTATTATCAAGAACACACAATGGAAGTTATATTTCTAAGCAGTTGGTAACATATAAACAACGAGAAACTGGATATTAGCGAAAGTGGGTCACCTTAAAATTTGAACCTCAAATATGTGACAAGATAATATTTGAAGGGCATAGATATGCATACTAAAACTTATACCGATACATCCAAGAAATACTGCTAGATAGCAATGTTTCAGTAGAATATAAAGCAAACAGATTCCATTCCATGTATTTCGTGCAGTGACATTCCAAAAGTAATCTGCTTACATTTACGAACGTGATTTCCCTTAGTAGCCTTTCTTAGTATCAGAGATGCCCTGATGAAAGTATTCGCGATGCTCAACGCTCACAGAATCACAGTTGTCAGTAAAAATATGTAAAAAAATGTATTTTTAAGAATATATTGCAGTCGATCTTTTCAAAACATGACACTAGATGGGAACTAAAATTCTCAATATTATTCAGACACTTTCGAGGCATTGTGTCTTAAAAACACTATCATATTGACAAATTGGAAAAATAAGAGAATATCTTTGATATACTCAGCTAGTACAGAATGATGCAATTTCTGGTTGGTGTTGATATCAGATGACTGCGGTATTAATTAAATTAATTAAAAGAAAAGCAAACTAGGTGCCATATATGTATATCATAAATATAGATAATAAAGAAATCTTAAAACAGAATTATAGCTAAATAGAGAACATTTATTTTTGATGTTTTTGAAACTACAGATAAATTGCAGTTTTTTTTGTCAGAATCTGTCTCCATTGCAGTGTTCCCTCAAGACCATTCATTTAAAGAGCCTCCGTTTCGTAGAGACAATACATTCTGTGTGCAATGACTTAATTTATTTCACTGCCATTTTCGAATATATTATATCCATTGTACATAATACTATAAAATATTTTTTGCACTTATGGATATTTTTCCTAATTACACTCTTTTTGCTAAGTAAGTTTTGGTAATGTTCCAGATGATACTAGGTGTGATATTAATTAGATAAGGATAAAATTATTTACCTAATGAATT
This sequence comes from Holotrichia oblita, assembly GCA_023690525.1. Taxonomy (NCBI): domain Eukaryota; kingdom Metazoa; phylum Arthropoda; class Insecta; order Coleoptera; family Scarabaeidae; genus Holotrichia; species Holotrichia oblita. The sequence continues at coordinate 71,792,285 of CM043021.1, read as the reverse complement.
AAATTGTTTCTGCTTGGGATGATATTAAGTTGAGTAGAACTTATTTATGTCCTAACATAAATAAGTTCTAGACTTATTATTGAGACTCCCACACAACCAAACGGCAAACGATCGAAGTGTTTGCGTAAAGCATTTTCCTCTAACGAAAAATACATTGATTGATACACAACTTAGTGTTAACATATATAAATAAAGACGCAATTTTATCAGTTATGAACACAATTCCTGAAATTAATAGTCCAACCTCTATGCATTCATTATACAATAGGAAGAGTTTTATATATCATTTTCATGTATAATACTCGTACATCGAAATTTGGAAACAGTTACAGGATCGTACAAATTGTAACACCAATATTTTTACCAATAAATAAACAATAAACGCAGTACAATTCTGTTGATGGCTCCTTTATTACGACGTGTAATGATAACTTAGTACTTTAAGCAGCTTATTATATTGTATGTAGTTTTGTGCGTAGTGTATATAGTTTACGATGTAGCTAGCAGAAATATGTTATAAAAGTTAATCTCACCGTCCTTTTCTCATTTTCCAGAATCACCAGAAGCTCACCAAACAATGGAAGTCACCTCATCTCTCTAACATCATATTATCAAGCACCTACTCGGAATAATTAACATGTTTTATAGACAAAATATACATAAATCGGGTGCGCTAAAAGCTTTTACACATATTGTGCTAGCTTTATCGTCCCTTTCATTACCTACCGTTGTTGTTTTCAAGTACTGATTACCGAGAATCTGCCTGTTTTTTGCATTTACGCACATTATAACCATCATGACAACCCTCTTTTTTTTGTAAAATTAGATTAATGGTATAATTTAAGTATGTATTACGATAGTGTTATAGTGATGTATACATACATATTAATTTATTACTATTTAAATATATTTTAATACGTTAACCTGCAGAACAGGTCAGCTCACGGATCTTATTTATCTCTGTATTGGCGGAGTTTTTCTGGTTAGCGTATTTGTAAATCTATTTTTATAATGAACGAATTATCTATGCTTACATTTAGGTGATTTTAATATCCCTCCATGAGGCATATGTACATAATTTGATATGTCACTCTGTAAGATATCAATGTTAAGTTATAACTAAAAAAATAAAATATTTTAATATACGTTGTTTTATTATATGCTGTATATTATGTATCATATGAAGTGTAATGATGGAGTATGTTCCTGAATGTTATGGTAAACCAAAGGAAATACTATATCAGTATTAGATATGAAGCGTTTGAACACGTGCAATTTGAAAATTTGGTGAAATAAGAAAAATACAGTTCCAATAGATTTTGGAAAATTAATACCGTCGCTTCACTAGATTTCTGTTTCAGCATTAACTAAGTAAGTAAGCAGTATGAAGAATCGAAATTGTGAAGTTGTTTGGAATAAAAAAATCCACCGCCCATTATTATCTAATTATCTCTCAAGATAATTATCGTTATTGATGGTGTTGCCTTCCGGAAGAAATACATAGTTTACAATAGTATTGTAATCACCAGTAAAGATTTTTTAATAATCGCGTTAGAATCAATGTTAGAAAGCATCTCATTAGTTGTACCCAAGCGAATATTAATATGTTTCTAGTGTAGGTGATGAACAGATCTATATATTCCACTATGTCCCTGATTGTTTCTCATCAGTTTTTAATTCAGCATCGTCTGAACCATTTCAACTACTTTCAAAACAAATCTCACTGAACAGCGATATACATATTTATTTAGACATCATAACTACGAACCAGAACAAACAGCAAATTCTAGAAACACGGAAGTAGGTTTTAGAGTGGCAAGCATGCTGGCAGAACAAAAGTAATGGTTTCGTGTTGTAACATCGAGATGCAGAAGAACAAAGTATGTAACAACAAAAGATGTAGAGCGATGGAAGGACACTTAAGAACGGTTACAAAGCAAACCATATCTGGGGGAACTGGACTTTTCTTTAATATAACGCTCATGGAACTGAATATCATTCAAGAGATTGAACTAACAAAACATGTTTTTCGAAGAACAAATCTGGAAGGAAGAAACTAGCAGAGTGCAACACATATAACCCCTTCTCATAAACGAACTAGAAGAAATGACTGCGGAGCAACAGCATACCACTCTAAGTCATCAAGGAGGGGGCAAAAATACGACCCCAACTATTACTAAATGCGCTGTGGAAGCAGAAATGTCCCGCAACGTGATTTCTCGTTTTGATACCAAGAAGAGACAGACATTTCAACGTTCCCTCTTGATACAACCCGTCAATCCCTCTAGCTAATTATCAAATTATATAAAGGAGTGATAAAACCTTCTAGTACAAAGCGTTCGAAGGTTGAAGGAATAAATCTGATACAAAATGAAATCAACAGTGGAAGCAGTAAATAGCTAGCTCTAATCACACGGCTTCTTCGGTTTTAATAATGCAGTACCTAATAAATATAGTTACGAGATGTTCTGAAAACAGACAAATTATGATAGAGAAGGAAAGATATAGTAAGGAAAGTCCAGGAATCGTTCTTTGGGCCAATATTGTGGAACGTTGGCAGAGGTGTAGCACACGTGGACAATAAGGCTATTTTAACTCAAAGAAGCACTTACGAAAAATTAATATACCATGACAACAAAGCCTTACAGAAAATATTAGAATATATGGATGGCGATAAATAATTTGGTATCCACGCAGTAAAAAGTTAAGTAGGCATATAGAAAAAGTGCAAAATTGTTTTCTTAAATATTTATACTTTAAAAGGTACGGGGAAAATCCACCCATTTGTTCCTATGAACATATTAGACGTGAATTTTCTTTGAAATCCTTGAAGGATAGATGGGTTGGAGCTATGCTTACAATTGTATTTAAGGTATTTAATAATTACATCGATAATCCTAGACTGTTGGCTTTATTTCGTTTGCATGTGCCTTATTATAGCACTAGACCTGTGCCTCTGCTTGATATTTCTAGAAACACATTGTCACCTATTAATGAGTTATGTAAACTTTACAATGATAATCATGCACACATTGAACTTTTTGGGTTATCCTTATCGAGCTTCAAAATCTTATTAAAATCATTATCAGTTTAGGGTTGGCCTTGGTTGGATCTTGCCATGAATGTTTATATTTAAATATAATTAAAGTTTGTAACTACTTCTATGTGACATGTATTTATTTTTAATGTGTGGTGGGTGCTTAGTTGCAGTGACTCCGTAAGCTGTATCACTTGCCTGGCTATCACTGCAACTCTTGCGGTGTAGTTTAGTGTGTTTAAGTTGTGTTTAAATGGCTTTGTGACAGCATCATATCGCCTTTTATGATGCCGCGCTGTTAATCACTTTGCTCCCAACAGCGAATGGCAAGTCGATCCGGGATTAAACTCTCTATATTTGGTTGTGTTGGAGTAGAAACATTTAATTAGGTTCGCCTGTTTGTTTCTTAATAAATAAATAAATAAATTAGGGCTGGCCTCTGACAAACGCAAAGCCATAACACTCACAGGACTTTGTTAGCGCAGAGTTAGACAACTTACGCAGTTTATAATTAACAACATTATTAATAACAAAACAACGATAACTCTTAGTCATGGCCTAATATCAGCAATTTTTATTTATTTTCTATTACTACTGCAAGTATAGAAAAATATTTGCATCTGCATGAAAAATCGAAGCTGATCGCTAACGCGCAGTAAGTTTTTTAAATTAATTTGCATTTTATAAAGGGTTTTGTTTGAAAAAATTAGCAATTTCAAAATAGAGTGTGGCAGTGATAAAATTATTAAAAAAGGAGGTCTGTCAGCCGAAAACAATTTATGAAAAAATAAAATTTTGGTCAAAACAATTTTGTCGGAGGGGGTTTCGCGATTGTTGACGCCCGAGCTAAACTTATGTAGGTTGGAAATTTAGCAAAGCCATTTGACAACTTTTGTGGAAAATTTTGATTTATTAGCACAAATTGTAATAAGAGACGAAACTAGACTGCATCACTGGGACTCAAAAGCAAACCTAGAATCAATGCAATGGGTGCATAATGGATCTCCGCCACCAAAATAAGCAATGACTCAACCATCAATTGGAAAAATTGATAGCAACAGTTTTCTAGAACACTAAGAGCATCTTCCTCATCGAATATATGCCGAATAGAACCACAAAGCAAGTAATTAGAAATGTCCAGATTTCTGTAATAAATAAGTGTTTCTGTTGCACGATAATGGGACATAAGGCTGCGACAATTAGACCAATTATCCAGGAATGCTGCTTCGTAGAGGTAAACCATCCCTCTTATAGTGTTGATCTAGCTCCAGCAGGCGTTTACCTTTTTAGATTATTAAAAAAGCATCTTCGGGGCTCTCATAAATATATCATTGCGTGTGTCTTAAATCACTTCCTAAAATCTACTGCGAAACAGTTCAGAATTTCTCCTCAAGTTTAAGTATTGCGTTCTATAGTTACACAATCTACTAACAACAAAGCAAAATTTTAATTTTAATATAGTGCTTCGTTACTTTTTTTCGACCACTTGTTGAGCTTGTAGATTACTATAAGTAAATTTTGTCATATATTAGATGTACGTTTATTTATTTATTTGAACATGATAACCAAAAATGTAGAAATAGTTATTTAGAAGAGTTTTATAGAAATATTTTATTTCAACAGAAGAATGTATAACTTAAAATAAATACAATAAATTAACAACATATAATTATATTATGTGAGTAGAAACACAATATGTGTAAAAAAGTATCACAAAATAAATATATAACATACATTAGATTAAATTGACAGTGTTACAAGAGCAAAACTAATAGAATTTTGTGATTAGGTACACATATATGTAGTTACCAAAATGTATCGTAATGTATATAATTCTACAGTACGTGAGCAAAGTTTTTTTTTCTTTCAACAAGTGAACACATCGTATTATAAAATGAGTATTAAAACATCAATATCATGGGTATTTTTGTGGGAAAGCGGTAAGATAATGAAGAATATTTAGAATTACTATTAAATGACTGGGCTCAAACAATGGTCAAATCCAATATATGTATCCTTTTCATTGGTTTCTAAACATTTATATTAATATTCTTCATTTTCTTATGCTCGAGATTCTCTCCATATAATGTATATATAGTAATAATCTAACATTAAAGCTCAATATAATAGTTATAAAGTTTACCTCAAGTACATAGATCCTGTAACATTTGATTAACACATACTGTGATCAAGTACAGTTCGTAATAATAATTGTATTAATATACTTACCAATTTTTTACTCTGCCATTCAAGGGTTTTAATCATATAATGAACTACTATTATAAAAATAAAGCTCAAAAGTTCTTCTTGAGGTACGTTTTACCGAATTTGTTCCGCATTCGTTAAGTAGCTAATTAAAAAGCATTAAAGACGCTAAGTACAAAATAATAAAGAAAAAAATATATAAATTTTTTGTACTTGGTCGCAATATCTATTAATCCATTGCATATAGTAATTCCTAACAATCGTCAATTTTTGTGTGTGTTCGCATTTTAACATCCATATTTTGATAATGTATTTGCATCATTATTTCTGTAACACATTGTATTTCGTTTCAGGGTATTCCCTTTATGAGGATACAAATTCAGTGGTGGTAAATTTGGATTTTCAATTCTTGTTGGTGAAGAAACTTGCGGCCTCAATGGCAACCCTAGTGGTAGACCGCGTCTTAAAGTGCCGCCTAACCCTAAACTAGCGCAACGCATATCCGTATTACCACCTAAAACGGAGTACTGGTATTCCCTATTACTCATGTTGTCAAGTTGATAACTTTCAATTAACGGCGTCGGTTCCTCGTAATCGTAATCTACGAATCCAGAATTATCAAAACAGACGTTTTCGTTGCTTATATTCATATCCGTACCTTTTTGGTATGCCGGCTGGTATGTGTGATAATTTGGGTGGACACCCGGTATAACAGGCTGCACATGTAGGTTATCTATCGTTTCGTAGTGATCTTCAGCTTCCACGTAATCTACTAAATCTCTTGGATAGGTTTCCGATATGAAATGCTGTGTACCTCTTGGCGTAAGTGCCGCCCATACCATGCGATTATCTGGATGAACACTAGCGGTACCATGATACAATACTGTATCTGTCGGATGAACTAATTTGGCGTTATTTCCGTTCAAATTAGTAACAGATGTACAATCTCTTGGTTCGTGGTGATTTTTTATTTGACGATGATCTCTGGTATGTACAGAACATTCGTTATTGGAAAACATATTCATTCTAGAAAAACGAAAAAAACAGACATTTGTTACACTAACGGTGCATATCTAATTATAAATGATATGATTTGGTGTTACGTTGTGGAAAGTACATAAAATATAAACCTGTATTTTTATAAAACTTATGTTTCTCTTTACAAAAATATTTAGCAGAATTTTTTGCATATTTTTAACTAAAAATATGTTTTCTAATATAGAAGAGGTTATTTCCAAACCAATTTCAGCCTTCAAACAACTTTTTCTTAAAGATTTATAGCTTTATGGTCATTCATATCAGTCTGGTTTGTAGACGATACAAACAAAACTGGCAAGAAGTTACTACAGGACTAATTGTAAGTTGTAGGGAGGATTGTTAAACTGATATTTGAGTAAGTCCAGAAAAGAACCAAAAGGTCAACAGACTGGCAACAGATACGTTAACTACATACTTTACAGGACAGTAACCATCCTGTTTATTAATTCAAAGGGTTATCAAAAAAGAAATAAATACAATCTTGAGGCAAAAAAATTGAAACTGCTAGTGAAGGATTCTCAAGGAGCATTTGAAAGCAGCTGACCCGCTGTTTTTAAATCTGGAGATTTGACATTTCATCCATGTTTTGTTTAGATAAAAGTTTAAAAAACGAAGTTATTCATATGATCTAGTATAACCTTTCAAATCCATCCAATTAAGCTCACTATATTTACTTCCTAGAAATGACATTTTATTAATCCTCACTTCAAATCGCTGCTTTAATATTTTTAATATTTTGATAAGGCTATTGCTTTGTAGTATAGTATTATTCTCCTCTTTGGACTGTCTGTTGAGGATGACAGTATGGGTCATGTGCTATTTACTCTCTGTGTAAAGATGGTGTCTGGATAAGTGCTCAAGATGGGATAAGGTCAATAAAATTATCATTCGACTATTACATCAATAAGGTGATTCATACTGAGGGGCAGAAAATATTTAGGAAATAAACATTGCGACTTGTTTTGTAGGATGAGAGTCTTTGAGGAGTTGTAACTACTAATTTATTTATTATTTTATTATCTCTTAAAATAGTTGTAATAGTATTGGAAGCATTTTCTAAAATGGTAGAGAGATCTTTTGTATGACCTAATGTATCTGGTTACTTTTTTGTGTTTATGGTGATAAAAATTTATTAATTAGGCTTTTGGTTGATTCTTTCTGCATAATGTTTATTTGGTTTGTAATTAGTCTCATACAAACCGACTTATAGGAATAAGATCAAATAACTAGCGTCGTTGTATCCTAACAAGGTGTCTTAGATCGTAACTTATTTCTTAAATTTTCGTCCTACAGCTTTATGAACGCCAAAACATTATTGAACATCTTGTATTAAACAGTCAAATTTATGGAAAAAAAAACTAAAAGAAAAAATAAAACTTTTTGGCAATACATTGTTCGTGTAGATATTCTGATTTTGATTGAAGATCTTGAAGTAACTGGTAGCATGCACAGTGCAATATTGGTCATGAAAATGACACGCGGCAAAATCCACAAGAAGTTTCAAAGATTGGTTTGGTGTTATTTGGATTGGAAACATTTTACCTAACTTTTTTTTACATACAAAGTTTGTTTAGCGGTTAGTTTTATATTCCCGTATGTACTTTCAAATGAAGGATATGGTAGCAAACACAAGTGACATACACGTAACTAAAAATGCTACTAATTTATAAGCTAGTTAGCAAAAAACTTACTCTCTGCATTTTAGTAAAAACATCGCCAATAATGCTCCAAGAAGAAGAACTCCTATAGAAGATGCTACTAACACAAGCAACCATGTGTCATCTAAGCTAGATACTGACCATGAATCGATATCTGTAGCATTAATGCGATACAAAAGTAAACGGAATATTAAAAGAACGTATAAATACCTTTCCTAGGTAGCTCTACATAATCTCCACCATCTGGTAAACGATTTATCGGTAACCAAGATTCGCATAGTTGTGGGGATGTGCAAGAAGTACTATTTAGAAGTAAATCTGGTAAGCTAGGCTGGAGAAAGGATGGCACAGGAGGTGGTGGTAAAAATAGTATGGAATCAGGTGGTGGACCAATATCCAAACAATCTCCTAAGCAACCCATTCGAAGTTTCTAAAACAGATAAGTAAGATCTTCAACATATTTCCAAAATTTAATTCATTGCAATAACAGAAATATATTAATATATGTACATACAGTGCGTCAAATAAGTATTCGTCCGATTTGATAAACAAAGGTCGAGAAATTATCAATCTTCGTAATAATAACTAAAATATTATTATATTGTTTATTTATGTCGCTGTAGAGGAAACGTTAACTATCATTTTTCAATGATGTCGTGGTTTAAACTTGGCGAAACACTTGTTGGACCCACTATATCTCGTATAAACATTAAGCAAAATCGACGTTGTACTGGTATCGTTGATTAATCTTATTTATCAATAGATGTTAAAGCTGTACTTAATTATCCGAGAATAAGAGCAATTTCATATAAATATTGATAGCAAATAACCTATACATTCTTAAACCGCAAACTTCCTGTTCCTGTCGTTTATTTTTCTTATAGCCAGTACCATAAGTGCAATGCTGTTACTCGATCACTTTTCATATATTCGCTTTTCACTAGAATAAAATTTAGTGTTTAATACATTGTGATGAAGTGTGGTGAGAACCATGTACAAATGTGCTGAAAATGAAATGTGTTTTATCAAATATGGATGTAAGTGTGCCTGTAGCTTATTCATATAAGAGAAACATGCCTAAGATGGTATATTTAACTTTGAGCCTTTCTGATGATCCTATAAATAACTTTGGAGCATATTGAATGGGTAATGTACATCATAAATAACATCTTTCGTATGATGGCATACCTCAAATTTTCTAATTATATTTTGTGTAAGTTCATTAGAATATGATTCACGGTGCATTACGAAGTTAACTTTTATTGCATGTAAAAGAATCATTATCTTCTAATATAAAACATGACTGAATGTGAAGAAAAAAACAGATAAAAAGAATAAAATTACAGTTGTGTAAAATTGATTGGGACAGCAAATGAACCATTTAATTTTTTCATTTACATCTACACATTATTGTAGTGGCACCAAGAATGACTCATCTGACCTGAAATCCATACTTTTTTTGCTTTGACCGAGAATACAAATCGTCACCCCACGTCAGATTTATCTTTCTTCTTTTTGTCTTTTTGCCTAAATTCTTTTTTAATTCTTCAAGATAAGGCGTAAACTGTAAAGAAGACTATTACACAATACTATTTTCGCGTTTTTTAGTTGATTCTGTTGACGGTCTTGTTTTGGAAATTCCACATTAATATCTGTTTGTTGCTGCTTGTGCTCTTCAATAGTAAATTGGTTATCATCAGTGTATACGGTTACGGATTTTGATCTTAAACTTTCAAAGATGTTGACATTAAATTGATTTATACCAGTTTTTGCAAAGGCATTTATAGTGCTTGCGAGACCAGTTACTTTTATGTAAGCAATAATCCTGCAACTTAAAGACATGTCACAGTGATGCTAAGGTTTTATCTAAGCATTGTTTGGATTTCTTGTACATAATAGATTTGGAGACGATCAAAAAATCCCACATTCAATGGTTGCAAACTATGTATACAATGTCGGAGGACACAACACATTGCTTCATATTGCACATCCATCTATTCATCTGCTTCCAAGAGAAACATTGTCTATGAGCTCATTTCTCATTCTTTTTCTGGGAAATATAAAAGCTGGTTACCACAAATGTCCTCGACTCACACTCCCCAAAGTCTGTCTTATGTTTTATTGTCGCAATTTTTATCTTTTGGGCATTGTAAGTCAGTCTGCAAATAACTTGTACTTGTAGTTTAAAAACGATTGATTCCATTTTCTAACGCAGTCAATACTTATCCCTAACATAGCATAGTATTCCAGGCTTAATAACACGACAAACATTTTGATACACAACAACTTGATAAGGCCCCTAATCCAGACAAAATTACTAATACGGCAATCGCAAAGTTTTCAGATGTTTCGTTAGCTTCATTTGTCATTATCGTTGATACCATCGTATTTCTAAAATATTTTCCCAAAGTCTGAAAGTATCCCATCATATTCGTAATACTCAAATGCAACCAAAACTCGTCATTTCCCTATAATTATCGCCCTCTATCTCTAATATCTTGCCTATCCAAAACTGCCAAAGCTATTATTCTCACACGCCTAAACTGTTCATTTACAACATCCTACAGGAAGAATAATTTGGGTTCCGCGAGGAGCTGCCCAAGGACTTCCAACTTTTCCGCGTGACCAATGCCATTACAGACATCTCCGACACAAAAGAAACTTTGGGAGTGGTATTCTTGGATATCGTTCCCGCATTTGAGACTATTTGGCACCAAAATATACTCCTCTGTCACCTTGGAATGGGACTTTATAGTTGAGTTCCACTTCATTTACAGGCAAATAAAAATATGTCCTGCATGATAGTCGCCAAGACTATCGTTTATCTGTTTAAAGTTATGTATACGTATGCTACTAAAAGTTGAGTTATGTTATCTTAGGGCAGTCTGAGTTTGTAACGAAACTGTTCAAAATCATAAATATACTTCATACGTAACATGTATGAAGATGTATACACATTGAATGGATATCTCCAAATATGTTTTATTATATTAATAACGTGACTGAATTTATTGAAAAATACTGTAATACTTACGAAATTAACTTCATATAGGTTCATATATAAAAATATAAACTTTATAAATGTAAGAAATTTATTGTCAGTACGCGATCATAGGCACCATGCTATCATTGACATGCTTCCCTTAGCAAGAGATGTTAAGCTCAATTGGAAATATAAATCAATCAAAATTGTTAAGAAAATTAATTAGAAATTCTTATATTTATATCCTACGTAAATTAAGTAAGCATAAGTTGAATTTCTATCTAATTGTTGGTAATGTTGTAAACTGTAAACAATAGCTAATTAAGCTTTCATACTATACAAATATGCGATTTAAACAAGTTATAGAGGGAATAATTTGAAATAAGTTGAATAGAGACCATTATAAATAAACAGATATGTTCTGAACACACATCAACCTGAATAGTTATAAACAGTTATCTGTATGAATGCATGTAATTCAGTAATTCATTATGCGAAAGTAGCTCTGAATATATGTAATGCTAGTTAACAGAATAGAGCATTGTTTGCATTGTATATACAAATTTTGGATTCAATTAAATTTGCGTGTAGAGTGAGCCTTGTTGTCATTTGCCACTTGTTTGCAGTCTTAGCTCAGCAGGAATTCAACATAACAAGACATTCTACCTGGCACAACATGTAGAAGTTATTTTATTTTAGAGGTTGAACACAAGCTTAATGTTCGATATGTCACTTTAGTGTTACCGTCATGCTTAAATCTCACGTGTTATCCATGTTGACATAGGATATACGAAATATGTCATATTGCGTTATGGGAGGCTTTATATTAAGATTAAGTTATCGCATGGTGGAAGGAAGAAAAATGCAATTGCTTGGCATGTTAAATAAAGTGAAAGCTTGTAATGTAATATAATTCTGTAAAATTGCTGTCACGTTCTATATGTTATCACCCGTGCCAGAACGGCCACAGGGAGAAACTTCGGGTGGCGTGCGCACTGCCGAGCGAGGGAGAAGGGGCACCATTGTGGGAAGAGACACGATAGCGATCGTATAGTGCATTCTATTCCAAACAATAATTGTATTAGTAATATCAAATAAAGCATTAAATCAGTGGAAGTAAGTGTTTCCCTAACATCAGAAGTGGTTCTTAAAACCCAGGATGCCCCGCTCAAGAAAAAGAAATAAAAAGAAACATTCAGATTCAAGCACAAGTTCGAGTAGTACGTCGCCTTGTTCTTCACCTACGCCACCGAGCCGCCATGAACGGAGAGCTAAGAAAAGATCGTATACGCCACCGTTAACAAATAAAATACGAAGTACAGCGGTAAGTGACCCATCAAATTACGCCGTTCAAACGACAGTAATTCCGGAATTCGATCCGATAAAACATTCCATTACCGAATGGATTGATATTATTAATCATTTCGCGAAATCATACGCGTGGAATGAATCTCTTGTTAAGTTTCACGCATTGGGTAAATTGCGGGGTACAGCTCAAGTATGGTATGAAAGCATTATACGCCGAGAACTCGGATGGACTCAGTATAGTTGGGAACATTGGCAACATTTGTTAAATACAACTTTCCGAACAAAACGTAATTTTCACTCATTACTAAAGGAATTACTAAGCCATAAACCAAAATATGGAGATAATTTATACGAATTTCATTTTAAACATCTTGCTAAAATAGAAGCGCTGAGAATAAATCTTTCAGAAGAAGATAAAATATCTCTTATAGTCGGAAATATCGAGGATAAAAATATTTCGTCATTAGTTGAGGCCGCAAATATTACAGATTTGAACGTACTTAGCAATTTTCTTAAAGATAAAATACAAAGACCTAAGGAAAATCTAGTTTATAAGAATCCATCACCATCCCCATTAAATAAGTATAACCCAACGGAATATAAGAAACATCCTGGAAAAAGTTGTCATTCATGTGGAAAACTTCGCATATCCGACGAGATTGCCCACATCGGGAAAAAATATGCAGAATATGTCATAAACAAGGGCATTTGCAAACTGTGTGTTCTCAAAATAAAATCACTGAATCGTATGTCCCAAGAAACACTAGTAGTAACAAAGAAAATAAGCACGTCAACTTGATAAGTCATGATAAAAATGCAAAATTTTTGAAAGAAGTTTTAATTAATAATCAAAACTGTACAGCTACAATAGATTTAGGAAGCGAATGTTCGCTTATCCAGAAACGTCTTGCCGAGAAATTAAAAATTCCTATCCTTTCACGTAATACAGAAATAAATTTATTGGGTTTCTTAGGAGTAGGTACTACTGTTAAGGAGTATATTGAAACCTACATTCAAATAGATAAAGCTAAGCTATTTTGTAAATTCTACGTATTAGATGATGTCTCCTTCACACATGATATATTAATAGGGCGAAACTTTTCGGAGGACAAATCAATTATATATTACAAAATAGATGACAGTTTCATATTTGATTCCAAAGAGCATTTGTCTGACTTTGATTTTGTCTTAAATCATGGAGTAATAAGCGAAGTAGATAAAGAAATATTATACCAGTTACTACTTGAATTTCGTGGATGCATGACGGAACAACTTACGAGATTAGGAAATGTTTCTTCTGTGTCGCTACAGATAATGCTCACCTCTGAAATGCCAGTTGCATTTAAACCATACAGAATTGCTGAAAAAGATAAGGAAGTTCTTAGAAATATTATTACAGAATTATTAAACGCTAACATTATTCGAAAAAGTACATCTCCCTATGCAAGTCCGGTGATGCTATTGGATAAAAAAGACGGAAGCAAACGTATGGTGGTAAACTACACAGCCCTTAATAAAATTACCATCAAGGATAAATTCCCGATGCCATTAATTGACGACGTGATAGACAAACTCGGTGGGTACAAATACTTTACTTCTATTGATCTTGCTTCAAGCTATCACCAAGTTCCAGTGCATCCTGATTCTATTGAAAAAACAGCAATCGTGACTCCCGAAGGCCATTATGAATTTCTTAGAACCCCTTTTGGTTTAACGAATGCACCTTCTGTTTTTCAACGAATGATGACCGAAATTTTTGAACCTCTGAGATTTTTAAATATCGTATCATACTTAGATGACATTTTAATTCCATCGAGAACAATTGAAGAGGGACTGGTGAAATTGCGCTACGTACTCATAGTTCTTCATAAGTATGGTCTAACGGTAAATCTTCCAAAATGTTTCTTTTTAACAACCGAAATAACTTATTTAGGATATAAGATATCGGAAGAAGGAATATCTCCAAATGAATTCAAAATAGAAGCAGTCAAACGATTTCCTCTGCCAAAAAACCAACACCAGTTACGCCAGTTTATGGGGCTGGCAGGATATTTCAGGAAGTTCATACCCAACTTTGCACAAAAAACATCCGAATTAACAGGGCTGTTTAAGAAAAATATAAAGTGGGTTTGGACTGAAAAACACACTAACATAGTTAACTTCCTCAAAGCAGCTATCACCTCAAGTCCGATTCTTTCTATTTACAATAGTAAATTAGAAACCTATGTATATACGGATGCTAGCAGAGAAGGATTTGGTGGAATCTTAAGTCAAGTAACCGATAAAGGGGAAACGCCTATTGCCTATTATAGTAAAAGCACTACTAAAGAACAAAAAAATTACCATTCTTTCGAGTTGGAACTCATGGCAATTGTATATACCTTACAACGTTTTCGGCATTATTTAATTGGGATATCATTCACTATTATAACCGATTGCAACGCTGTGAAACAAACACTATCCAAACAGAGTATCATACCTAGAATTGCAAGGTGGGTTTTAGCATTACAAGATTTTAAGTTTACCATTAAACATCGTCCAAGTGCAAATATGAAACATGTAGATGCATTAAGTCGCAATCCGCCCTTGACATCAGGCAACATAGAAACGGCCCATATTCACCTTATAACTGAAAGTGATTGATTGCTTCATGCTCAAAGTTTTGATAAAGAAATTACAAATATTAAAAATATTCTTTTGTCAGGAGATATAGACAACCACAAATCAATTTTTAACGATTATGATCTTCGAGCAGATAAAGTGTATCGTCTAACGGATTTTGGAAGAAGATGGGTTGTACCGAAGATGTGTCGTTGGCAAATTGTTAAAATGAACCACGATGATGTCGGACATTTTGCATTGGAAAAAACTTTAGAAAGGATTAAGGAGAAATTCTGGTTTCCCAAAATGAGACACTTTGTAAAAAAATATTTGAACGCTTGCTTACCTTGTTTATATCACAAATCTGTTGGGGGAAAAAAACCAGGTATGTTACATTCAATTCCTAAACATGCAAGCCCCTTCCACACACTACATGTTGACCACCTGGGACCGTTTGTGAAATCTAAAAGTGGGAATACATACTTACTCGCTATTGTCGATGCGTTTACAAAATTCGTTTTCCCGAAAGCTGTACCCGACGCAAAATCGTCCAGTGTGATCGAAGCTTTAAAGGAAATATTCGCAATATTCGGTAATCCAAGGAGAATTATTACTGATGCTGGTAAGGCGTTTACTTCACACGAATTTGCGAATTTTTGTGAGCAAAAGAGAATCCGTGTATACACAACAGCTGTTGGTATGCCTCGTGGGAACGGGCAAGTAGAACGAATGAACCGAACGCTCCTTGATGCGTTGTCAACAATGGGGTCTACGACCGAAACGGACGATTGGGATACACATCTAGATGCAATTCAACAGGGAATAAACAGCACTACAAACAAAACAACAAAGTTCACTCCCGCCGAATTAATGTTCGGATCTAAACTCCAAACGGATGGCGATGGTATTTGTGACACTGACGTGGTAGTGGATGTCACGAAAATCCGGGCAGAGGCTAACCAGCGACTAGAGGAAAACAGGATACGGCAGAACCAGTATTTTAATAAGAAAAGGCGTGTAGGTACTCCTTTCAAAGTGGGTGATTTGGTGTTAACCAAAATCTCCAGTATTCCTGCTACGGATTTCCAAAGTAAGAAGTTACTGCCAAAGTTTAAAGGTCCATTCAGAATCATAGAAGTTCTTCCTCACGATCGATTCAGAGTGAAAGAAAATATACATTCTTCCCGATCCAGAATTCCTTATGAGGCTGTGGTCGCCCTTGAAAATATCAAGGCTTACGACATGCTAAAGTAAATTGCACTGTAAGTATTTCTTGATATATTAGATTCATCAGTGGTTACTCCGAGTTGCTGAGTAGAATACACACTGTCGGAATCATGTATAGCCTATGCCGTAATTTAAATTTGGGAAATGTTCCGAATTGCTGAACATTATTAATAGTTTAACGATATTTCATTACAATTGCAATTCATCAGTGGTTACTCCGAATTGCTGAGTAAATATTACACACTGAGTGAATTATTGCTACATTTCATTTTGGTTACTCCGAGTTGCTGAGTATATTGCACACTATGAAATGTTAGCGGTAAATTTTTCTTCCCTTCATGCTTTTCACTTTGGTTACTCCGTGTTGCTGAGTATGTTATACACTTCGAAATTCCAGTTGGTATTATTACCGCTACTAATACTAATATTATAATTAATTCTTTTCAATAGCAATTAGGTAGTATTCGAGGACGAACAACTGTCAGGATGGCCGAGTGTTATCACCCGTGCCAGAACGGCCACAGGGAGAAACTTCGGGTGGCGTGCGCACTGCCGAGCGAGGGAGAAGGGGCACCATTGTGGGAAGAGACACGATAGCGATCGTATAGTGCATTCTATTCCAAACAATAATTGTATTAGTAATATCAAATAAAGCATTAAATCAGTGGAAGTAAGTGTTTCCCTAACATATATTAGGAATAGAGCGTCTCTTGTTACAAGTCCATTATCATTAAAACGGACGCCGCAATTTTTAGAACATAAACAAAAGATATTTTTATGACAACATAATATTAAGTTTCAGTTTTTAAAAAGTAATTTAAGCTATAAAAGGAAAGTTTGATGTTCATGACAGCTATTTAATAACTAAATTTTATATAGAAAGGTAAGAGAATACTTGCACAAAAGAAAATCCAATTAAAAATAATGCTTTCAATAGCGATAAAAATTACGCAAAAATGTAGTTTGATATGCATAACAGTAACTAAAATTAATATATTAAAAATTCAAATCAAATTAATTAAAAATTAAATTAAACAAAAGTTAATAATTCAGGTATTAATCATATATTAGAAAGGTGAAAACTTTTATGTGCTGAGCTGTCGTATACAGATAAATATACAGGAAATTGGTCTGTTAAACAGAAAGTAGGAACCGTGTTATTCACAAATTTTCTATGACAGCTCATAAATTTTGCTTTAACGTCGCGAAAAATTTTACCATTAAACTGGAAGTGAATTATGCAGAATATAGAATGCGTACATAATAACCAGGTGGTACTATATATTAAGTTATGGTTTAGCTTTCAAAAAGTAATTTTGAGTATCGAGAGAGACGTCAGTAAGCATTAGCTTGGCACTTATTGCATAAACGTGATGTATGAGCTTTACGAATGATTCAAGAATAATATCCAATATGTTGAAAACATCTTTTTTATGTATAATTCAATTCTAGATAGATAGTCATAGATGTACCCATACTAGAGAAGCACATTTTGAAATTCCATTATCTAAAATGTATATGAAACATACTGAAGCTGATATGACTGAAATTTAAAACGAAAATAAAGATTGCGATTGCTACTAAATATGAAATCTTGTTTTTTATTGCTGCAATTCTTATAATTGATTAAAATTAAGTTAACTATTAAATCCAATATATTATTTTTATATATGAAAAAGAGTTATGCAATGGTGTTCAATCTAGCAAATAAGGCGAGTGTGCCAACAAATATGTGATAGGTTAATTGTTGTCATAGGAGCTTGTCTAATGAGAACACTTTTCGTTAATTTTTATGGTTTTATTTATCTAGTTTCTTAGAAAGTTAATCGCTAACATGAATTGGAAGCCATTATTTTTTGCTACAGATGAAACAGGCATCGTCCCTTTTAGTGGAGGAATACCACTGTACTATTACTTTTTCGATTATAGTTTTGTGGTGATACATCATCGCATCTAATCTAAGTCATTTTCCAACGATGTTCCAAAAGTATTGACTCCACATAATAGACCTATTGGTCGAATTGTCTTTCGAGGAGAAACTGGTTCTAAAATATTTAACTCTATTTCACATGTATCTTACTTATTCTTTGGAAATATTTACAGTTTTCACTACCCTCACTTTTTCTCTTATTGAATTTCCAAACGGTAGCAGGCTTTCAATCGTCTACCACTTGATGCATTTTCAGTGGTTGCCCAATCTCATGAAAGAATGAAGAAATTGAATTCTTGAGACCATTCTTTATATCTCATTATAACTATTTGATTTTAAATTAGATGTTAATGACGGCACTATCCGATAGAAATTCCAAAACACTTTTATTTAAACAATCATCAAATGCAGACTGTCGGAAGTGAACCTATATTTCTGGCCATCTTGCAGTCTGTAATATCAACACTGTAATTGAAGTTACTTGAATTTAAAATGCGTTTGCAGAGTAATTTTACATAGCTCTCCAGTTGCAACATATTTAAAAAATAGAGAAACAAAATTTTAAACAAACTCAAATGACAGTTATTTCGTATTGGTTAAGAGCAAGTTAAAAATCAAATCGTGCAACATTTGCTTTTTGCATTTGCGCTTTGCATTTTTAGAGCTTCACATTTTTCATTAATTGATATTAAATTCTCATACTTACGAATTAATAATTACGGTTAATTTTAAAATTACACAATTATCCAATGCGGAATTTTATACACACAAATGTAAAAGACCAGAAAGGGTGTGTTAAAAAACGCGCATTAAATTAGTTAGTAGCTGAAATTTGTATCTATTGCCTTCTAAAGAGTTGCATGAAATTTTATACATTGAGTATACTTCTGTCTTACTTTAATATATAGTGATACTAAAGTTGAAACTACTGATACTAAATAAGTTGAACACGCTATTATGAACACAATGTATTGCAGTTTCACAATTAACGTTGGAGGAGCATAATAAAATGGTCTGCATCTGCGCCATCTAACCGTCATTCCGTGGACTTTCAGCCTTTCGATTTGAAATTTTTTTAGATTTAAAATTTTTCTGGTTCTGGTTATACAGAAAATAAGTATAAATTGTCTTATTTCAAATAGAATTATCTAATTTTTATTATTCATTTATATTGTTGACACAATTCTAATACTTAGCCTCTAAAACAAACCATTTTTTAGTTATTTAGTTTTTTGGAGCGCAGACAATGACATTTACAAAAGAATTATGGATTATGCAGATTTAAAATTGGCATAAACTTTAAACCTTAAATATCCACAAGACTAGAATCACATGTGACAATTCTTCAATTCTTTTTTTGTGTTATATAGTACTTATAGATCTATAATTTTGCGCGTCAGCCTGCTGAAACGTAAGGTTCATGTCAGAGTCCATATTGTCTAGTTGAGACCACAAAAAGTATAACTCTATTTTTCCCACTGTCGCATATACCACATAAGTTTTTGCTAATCCAGTGAGGTTAGATTAATTTTTTGATTTTGGCAACTTAAATTATTATCAACATTTTTGACAGAAGGAAGGTTTTTTGCCCATTAATCTTGCTAACCGCATAAATTGAGATTTTATCGAGCGTCGTTTGAAAAGCATCAAAATTAAAAATACTGGATTTAAGAGATCATTATTTCTTATAAGGTCAATAATTCTTTGACCAACCTATCACATAATAATGTTCTATCCTATGGACTTCTATCTTACCGACCACTTGCGTTACCACTCACTAACCAAACATCGACGAAAAATTATATCAGAAAGACTCTAAAATCAGTTCTTAAAAGATTTTTGTATGTATGCATCTATTAGAATGTTATTATCACATCCAGTGTAGAATGAGAGAATTAAAATGTCCCAATTCCTGCTAAGTCTAATCTTTTAGATCAAATTATGTGTACAAAACTAAATTTACTAAAGTTGATGATGTGATTTTTAGAATCAGGGCAAAATATTTTGTACTATGTAACCCTTATAACCTCTATTATTAACCCACTATATGTTATCATAAAATAAAATATGAGACAGTTGAGATAAATTTTGTATATACAAGAATAAAGGATATTTCAGAAAGGAATCTCAAAGAAATAAATATACCCTGCTTTTACAAACCTGTAGTAGCGTGTTTAATTGATGTAGTTTAGCAATGTTTAATTAAAACAGTAATTAATTTGGACCAATTACAAAGATTCATTTGCACATATTTACATTCATCAATTAAAAAACGAAACATTTATTTGAATAGGGTGGCATATTTGCATAATTAATAATAATATTAAAGTAGTTTAGAAATAGATCCTACAAGTAAAAATAATAAACTATTCTATAGAACGAACTATCAACATCTAGGAAGCTAAGTGATGAGTGCACATTTGACATAATTAATTAACTGAAACAATATTATGTACACATTCTATATTTTTGAGATATAACATTTTCGGATGTAACACGTTTAAGAGTTCAAAATAAAGATTCAAGCAAGATCTTACCTTTATTCAGAAAAGGTTTATTTATTATTTTTTATCGTTACTTGTTGAATAAACTAATAGCTTTAAATATTTAGAAAAGTTTATCTTGATACAAACAATGAAAATCTTCATGCAAATTTAATCACAGACAGTTTAATAATAATAATATGGTCGTCGACAATGAGGGACTTGATGATTCTGATCGTTGTTACAAAACAACAATCGCTATTATGCAATAGTGTTATTAACTTACCCCGGATAGTTTTGACGATAAATCAGGTGTACTCGTATACGCGCTATATCAATAATATTATGTCACAAATCACCCTTCTACGTTCGACGCTGTGTTTAGCGTAGAATAAATGCTATACCCTATCGATTGGTCGCTACGAAAGGGGTGGTTCGGACGCATGCGTCCAGATGCTAGACATCCTTATTGATCAGATGTTATAAAAATTATCATTGGGGAATTTATGATGTGTCCAACTTAGAAGACGGAACAAGAAGTGGTAACTGATTAGTAGAAATGACATGCAACTGACAGGAATTTTGACTTGATTCGAATTGCTAACGCGCAAGTAAAGTAAAACTGAAGCGTGCTGATACGAGGCAGTTCGATATACCTACATAGATATATACTTATAATGCTAATGTAAATTTATTTCCTAAGATGTCAAGATATCAGTTTTGATGATAAAATGCCATTAAAATAATCCTTAAATGTTTTATTTATCTGAAAGAACTGTAAATACATTAGGGTGAACGCATCTATTTGAATGTTTCTAATAACCAATTAATATTAGATTTTGTGATAATATAATATATTATCTTACTTATTAAAATATTAATTCTGGCGATTCATTCGTCCGTTAGTTCTTCATAATGGTTTCAATTTACATTTAACACAGTAAAGAAATCGTATTAGTTGGAAGCGGAACAAATTATGAAATTGTTCCTCTTTGTATTTTGGCCTGGCAGCATAGCTTATTATAATTGAAACGATCCCATTTTTTAATGTAAAATATTGTTAGGTCTTCTATAAAATCGTAAATGGTAGATATTGATAAATTATGACCCTATCCTTCACAAAGTACGAAAGTTGATACAGAACTATAGCCTCATTTGTTCAAATTTTCTTTCAAATAAAACTGCAATTTACGATACTCTCCACAGAAGGATCGTCCTGCGATCAGATTAAGTACCAAATTATGGGTCAACTATAAAACTGTAATGCTTAACAAATAATAGTAAAGTATAAAATTTATAATTGTGCAGTATCTTCAAATTATAAAGGCTGCACGGGTGGGACGACCCTCAAAGGCAGCCTCGGCCAAAAGAAAGACCTACTGTGCCCCCATACCATTTTAGTTATCTCAACCAGCTTGCTCCTGGAGAAAGAAGTCCTCAATCTGGTCAAGAGTTAATTAACTTGCTCTGGGGTCATCTAATCGATCAACCCCAAACAATATCCGCCTTTCCCTGGTCGCTGTTTGGCAGTCAGCAAGGAGATGGACTGGAGTTTCCTCCGCACTTTCTACACAGGGTAGTGTTTACTAGACACATGCCATGTATGAGTTTATACAGGGCGCAATGACAGGCTAAGATCCCCGTGAATAACCTCAGCCTGTCTCTTCTCATAAAGACTACCTTGTTGTTTCTCATTTGGATGGATCCCCAGAATTTTATAGTGTCCCACGCCAGCAAGTGCATTCCAGTAAGAACAATATCTAGCAGTGAGTTTAGATCTAACAAAAGCTTTGATGCAGCCACGTAAGTTCTGGACCTTCTTTTTTCTTTTTTTTAATCGAGGAGAGGAAAAATCTCGCACAAGACTACCACACAGTTCTAAATCGTGGCTTATGTCAGATTCTTACTGACTAAAAAACCTCTCCTCCTCGGCATATCGCTTTTCCACACTGGTATCCGCTCACGCATTACTTCAGTGTGGTGCCGTATCTATCGTCTCAGGCTTCTTCATTATCTCCGGATTATACTCCGTATCGCGTTGTATACAGGTAGCCACTTCTATTTCAGTGCCATCAGGTTCTTCATCATATTATTGATGTTAAAGTCCTCTTCGGCATCTTGCGCGTATTTAAGCCGGATATCCTGCCACTTTGTGCACACGAAGAGCGTGTGTTCTGCATCATCTATATCCGCAGTAATATTCGGATTATTGGACGTGTCCATGCTCCATATCAGGTACTTGCGGAACAATTTTTCCTGCCACCTGTCGTATAGTCTGTCTTTCCTTAACCAGCAACTCTATTAGGGGAACTTCCGCAATCACGCCTACGCCTTCTGCAGACACCATTCTGTATGCGCTAGCTACTCTTATATTTATGAGCCTCTGTGCTCTGGTCAATTTTGCTACTAGTTTTTGGTTTCTGACAGTCTTGCTCCAAGCCGGAGCTGCATATAGTATAATGGAGTTGACAACCCCTCCCAGCAGTTTCCTTTTCGATGTCACAGGACCTCCTATATTGGGCATTAGGCCAGACAGCGACCCAATTGTTCTCTCGGCCTTAGAAACAGCATGCCGGATATGAGCAGCAAACGTACATTTTGTATCTAACCAGACACCGAGGTATTTGATTTCCCGTCGCGTTGATATCTTATGGCCCTGTACATCAAACTCTATATGCCCAATCTTCCTTTTTGTTGTAAGGAGAACGGCTTCAGTCTTCTGGGGGGTTATCTGCAGCCCTTTGTTTCTCATCTACGAGGTGACCCTTAATATCGCAGTGTTCGATATATTCATGAGGTTTTGCTCTCCTTTTGCAACCACTACGAGAGCAACATAGTCTGAAAACCCTACAATTTTTACGCCATCCGGAAATTCCATCTCTAGCAACCCGTTGTATAGTACGTTCCAGAGGATTGGACCCAGAAAGGATTCCTGTGGAACACCACCGCTTACTTTTATGGTCTTCTCTTGACCCTTGGCCACTAGTATTATTTTCCTTTCCGATAAGTAGGAGGCTATTATACTGATAAGCCCTTCATTGATTTGCTTAGTTCTAAGTTCTTCGAGTATTAGTTGCCAGGAAGCGCTATTGAATGACGTCGATAGTAATGACTGCGCATAATCTTCTGTGCTGGTATGTAAAGGCTGCTGCTTCCTCTGCATGTCTATAAACCTCTCTGACGGCATTTACTGTTTGTCTCCCCTCTCGGAACCCATACTGGTTTTCCGAGAGATTACCTGTTCTCACCATCTCCTCTTTCAGCTTAGATAGTAGCAGTTGCTCATACAGCTTTCCTGCAACATCCAGCTTCTGGACCTATGAATGGTTATTCGCTGCCACCTCTTACTTACGTGTCAGTTAAGTTTTCTGATTCCAGATGCAACGAAATATTTACTGAGGCAATGAAATGATTATCACAAGACAAGACCTTGATTATTAAAATTTTTATTTGGAACGAATACACTATAACTATACTTAATAATAATTAAGTAACAAAGAAACGATGAAAAATGAAGTAATACAGAATGAGAGGTGTATTAATAGCTGCTGATGATGATCGAAAGGTTTCTACACGGCAGAGAACCCGAGAACCGAAGAGCAGCCATCAACAGCGGCCGTGAAAGCCTGAAGACTTTAGGTATATTAATAGTTGAACACTAAATTAGTACTTATTTTGGCTTACGTGACACTTTGACGATTGTTTGACGAAAAACGTTTGTTTCATCTTCGACGTGTAGACAAACAAAGTGTTTCTGTTTCCTTTACAGAAATGTTTTATTGTTAGCCCTTCATCTTGCTATTACCTTGCTCATATAATAAGAAACACCCCCTCGTTTCATCTAATCAAAACACAACTATCTATTGTAATTTTCCTATCAGCAACATCTCAGCTTTTTTATGTTGTTAGAAGCATTGTTCCACGTTGATGTCACTTTCCATAAAGTACACATTTCCACATCAGTCTATTTATTTTTTGGTTTTCTTAGGCCCCATCTGCTCTTGCAAAACTGTCACTAGTAAAGGCTTCAACATTTTTGATACATTATTTTAATGTTCCTCTTTATTGTACACTAAAAACTGCATAAATCAAACTGTTTGATGTTCAAATACTATTGTTGGTACCAAAAGGAGAATTTTCCAAATTAGGAGCACCAGCACTGGTAGAATGGGAAGGCAAAGTACAGGAGCTGAATTTTTGTACAATTTTCTTTTTATTCAAAGTACAAATTCTGGAACCTTCAAATCTCCCAATAGTATAGGACCTTGAAAAACATCCACTATGACATAATTTCTTCAACAGACAAGGAAATACAACATTATGCACATTCTTACAGATGATACGCCCTCCAATATCATCAGTGCGACATCAGTTATGGTAGACAAAATAATTTTATATTCTTTTGAAATGTTGTAGTCATTGAAAATTAGAACTTACAACACTTAGTTTTTGTTAATAAAAACCAGACAATCGCTCTCTCCATCCACCCTGATGAAGAACTATTATATACAGCGTCCTGTGGATTATCCTGACACTAATTTTAATGCGAAGATAGTTCTCTATAATTAACAAATAATGGCGGGTAATCACTTTCTGCCCTGCAGCAGCTCAATATGGTGTACAACAACAATTTTTTGAGGGTTTCTAAAGCACTTTCTGGTCAATATTATATAACTCAATATCAGTTTGGGATCCTGACTGCTCGCAATTTAATGTATTTTGTAGTTTATATTCAAGTCCCAGGTGTTCTACAGTAGATTTTAATATATCATAAATATCTTGGAATATGCAAGAATTAAATGTTTTTTAATGTTGATTAAGTTAAGTTAAATAAACTCACAGACCTTTTTTGTAATCTTTCTGTAATATTTACCCATTTTTTATTGCTACATGTACTATTTTAAAGTGTCCTACGTGTATGAGAATCTCTTTCCAACGTTAAAACTGATTTGTGGACGATTCTTTTATCTAACATGAATAAATGGCTATTTCCTCCTCTAACTCTAGTTACAGCTTACATTCCTTTGGGTATGCTTCGCAAAAGAGCTTCCTGCGGAATTCTATTTCATTCTTTGTATGCTGCAATTCAGGCTTCTCAAGCTTCTATACGGCGTGTGAGAATGTCTCATATATAAGTGTTCTATCGGGTTTAAATCAAGATTTAGAAAGACGTTTTTGATTTAAACCAGCTGCCTTAAGCTTGTCCTTTCTAGTTTTTGCACTTATATTAACTCGTCTAATAATCAATAATTCATTCTTTAGTTGCGAAGCTGTAGTTAAGCAATTTAATAAAACTTTATTTGAGTTGTAAGTAACATCTTTTGATATTGTTTCACAATGCGATGAACTATAATCTAATTTTTTAACATTTGTACAATATCTTCTAACCTGCGACGATCGTCAACTAAAGTAACACGTTTAATAATAATTAGTTCAGTTAGCTATAATATTTTATATACTAACAGAAACTGAGAATACAATACAAAAGAACAATCACTCTGATTCGCTAAAGAACTAGCCAAATGCCAAAATAGAATACCTTAAAATAATACAGTTAGCAATAAAAAGTGTAAAATAAGAAGATAAAAAGATATGTAATAAAAATTATGAATTTTAATTAGCTATTTGCTTAATTCTCATTTTAAAATTTCATTTTATACTCCAATTTCTCGTTATAGCTCCAGAAATCGTTTGACAATTAATTGATTCTAGAATAACACAAAACAGTTTTTTCTTAATTAAACTAGATTATAATCTTTAATTCTCACAAATTTATTTTGCTAAATTTAACCAGTTCTATTACGGAAAATCAATATTGAAACATTGTTATTTTAAAATAACATTGTCGTTTTGGCAGCAAGGTAGATCAAATACAATTCGCCTTGCCTAGTTTAAAATGTATGCTGTTTTTCATTAATGTGTTCCTGGATGATGCCATCAAAAAAGAAATATATGCGCATACATTTCAATTCCTGTATCTTCGACAACGTGTAATTTTACTTTCTGGCGTTTACCAAACGTAGTATTCAGAAAATGTGGGCTTTTAAATTGCTTTTATGACTAATGTCTTCTAGAAATGTATCACGTAAAGACCGTAAAATAAAAATAAAAGTATTTTTATTTTTCACTCAACACAGCGTAAAGTGTGTAGCCTGCGCGTAGAATGCGTGTTTTTTCCCTTTCAATAAAAACTTTTTCTTTTATGAAAGTCTTACTTCACATCAAATGAGGCGTGATATTAGAAACACGTAGGAATATGCAATAAAAACAACTTATAGGTAGGTTAGACAAAGCGATAAAAGTTAACTCGTTACTTTCAGCACACGACAATTTGCAAAATAACAATGACCATAACAAAAATTGGAAGAAACATAATAGTAAAGAGATATAATTTTTTAGTTTTGCAGACTTGTAGACACTCCGTGTTATGGCAGTTTGTATAAGTTAGTATAACTCTCAAAAGCATAACAATATACAGACTGTTCAATTAAATAATACTTTTACTAGCTGTACCTATACTCTATACTCCATTCCTCACGGCGTGGAGTTACGACTCTAAATGGTCGTTCATGTTTCAGACTGACAGATTGTTGGTCTCTTGGTTTGTCTAACGATTCAACCTCTTTTTGGAGGTCTCGTAGAGTCTTGATGATATGATTATCATGATTAGTGTGCTCTAAGAATAGTAATCCTTTTACCTAGCACTTATATTTGTGTTAGTTCTAACAGTACTTTCATTGAGGCAGTTAGATAGGTTTGCATCGCCTTGTGATTTCTAGAAGGACAAGCTATTGAAATTTCTGTAACGTGATTTCTGCTCGATTTTCCTGCGTTTTTGGTTACCATACTAGAGTATTGTATGTGATATATTATTTTTTGGTTTGAGCTCTCAAGATTTTCTTTGGTATGTCTAAAAACTCCTCATGACTTTTTCAGTTCAACTTAGTGATTGTTCCAGCTTAGCTTTTGCTCAAAGATTACTCCTAGATATTTGGCTTCGATGGAGTACACTAGTTTTTGACTGTTTAAGAATAGTGCATTCAAAAAATATTTACTTCCGATAAACAAAAGAATATTGTTTTCTATGCTTCCTTCTGCAATACACCACCTGTTGATGGTATTAATGGCATATTGCATGAGGTTAGTAATAACCTTCGCATGCTTGCCTCTTATCGGAACGACCAGATCTACATATATAACTTTGGCTGTTAAGGCAATCAACGTGTAGCTCTCTGGGCAACTTATCAACGATCAGAGACAAAAGCACAGGTAATAATACCTCTGTATAGGAGCGCCTTTTTACCGGTCTAAAAGCCACAGAATTTTCTCACGGGCGTGCCACAATCCTTCGGCTTTTTAACACGGAACGAGCCCACTGAATTGTGCAAGCACTTTCTGCATCAATAAACACACATCGCGTAAACTCCCGCTTTGTAGAGGTCCCTTCAATATTTCGATGAATTTTCCGATTTTGTAAGACAATTGATTACAATTCAGAGGCCACTTAGATATGCAATTTAATAAATCTCTCTTGTACAGGAATTGTTAAAGAATGCTGTTACTCCATTGATTCACAAACAATTGCTTCATATACGCAAAAAACCAAAAATCGATCTCTTCAAGAATCAAATATGTAATCAATTTCAACAAGAAAGAACGCTTTAGTTTGAAGGTTTATTTTGCAATTACATATCTGAGCACATAAATATATGTAATAATGTTCTTCTAATATGAATTGATAGCAATATAATTTTAATTTTTTTCACGGAGTGTAATATGTATATGCAACCAAATCTGCAAGTTAATAGCACAATTCTCACAATTTTTTTACATAGAGGCAATTTGTAAAATGTTTAGCTTTATTTAATTTGGTTTCATCAGTAAAGAACAAATCATATGCATACGCGGACTAGCAATCTACTGTTCTATTTGATTCCCTACTACTTTTATACAATGAGAGCAGCTATTGTATTTTAGCGTTGGAAATCTTACATCTGTTTCCGAGGGTAAATTTTCGCAGTAAAAGCAGAGATAGTTTACAACTAGAATGAGATACATAAGCATTTCAAACGGACTTTAAAAATTCTTAAAGTAGAGTTAAAACGTTGCGTCTGGTTCTTTACAATACGACCCAAATGTTTAAATCGAATAAACCTGTTGATTGTACGGTAATTGTGTAAGAAACAAATATTTATGTATGACGCCGTTGACATTAATTTATTTGCGACAGTCCATTTAGTCCTCTCTGTATTCTGGTTATTAAAGTTTTATTCAACCGTCAGAGGCACTGCTTCTACTCTTGTCTATAATGCATACATTTCAAATACATACATACATACATGTCACGGTTGAAAATTCATTCGTTCGGAACTAAATCGATAGCAATTGGTATTGTTGTACCCATTCAGAACCGTTCCAGTAGTTTAGTAGATAAAATCAGTTTTTATGGAGGCGAAGAATATAATTTCATAAATCTATAAATGATGGTTTCCGAATGCCGTTAAAGACACAATTAGAACCAACCAAATCTTTTATTCCGTGATAAATCACTTTGATTAGTTAATACATATATACCACATACATATACATACAATCTATTTTGTCTTACTTCGTTGCAAATAGTACTCCGCACTGTACTATCCTGGTCTGTGTTTCTTTACGATGTGCACTCTATCCTAATGTAGTTGCTGTTTGGTCATTGCTTCTCTTTATAAGGCCATTCAGGTTTCTATTCTTATACTCTGTTTCTATAGTCCTACATAAACTGTTGGGCAGAATATATGTATTGAAGTAAAAGCTGAATTACAAACAACAAACAAAAGATGAAATAATATTCTAAAAAATATTAAATTATGAAAATGTTTACAAAAATAATCATTTAAAACATTTAAAAATTTTTTAGAAGTCTCTCAAATTAAGAGGGATAAATACACATGAAATTGATAATTTGATCTAAATTTAATAATGGATAGTCTTTGCTTGTTTGCTTTTAAGTTCAGAGAGGACGAAATGATTTTTCATACAAGACAAAACCATTTCGATTAACATAAATTATCCATATATTATGGACGAAACGAATGAAGTTTGTCACAACGTTAGAAGCAAACATCATGAAACGCACGTATTAATTACTAATGTATCTAGTAGATGCTATGTTTTCCAATGCTTAAAACTACATGTAAATATCATTTTCTATCATTTATACAGAAATTTTGTTAAGGATTAAATGTGGTATTCTTTTGTAAAGATCTTTGCCTATTGTGTTTGTTTCTTTTCTCTAAGATATGTCTCGTGTCATTGCTAAAAGATAAAAGATTAGCTAGAATATGTTTCAATTTTGCTGTGGTTCTTTCCACTAATAAATGAGGTATGTTAGTCAAGAAACATTATAGTCATCCTTGTCTACACATACCCTACATCTATAAAAACCTTCGCTTGAGCTTTATGTTAATAGGGGCGATCAACCTCAGACGCTGCTTTATTTATAATTTGCTCGACTACATCTACAAGCCAGACTCATACATTTTCATTACCAAACCTTGATATAGTGCGTGAGACAAGTGCAATATTAGACCAGTGATTTGTAGACCTTTCATGCAAATTAGCTGCAAATTGTATTTGTTCTTCATGTAATAATACAAGTTTTCATAAAAAAAGATGGGCTGAGCTCAAATAAATATTTCCTAATTAAAAAGCTTATCGATCTGATACATTCTTATATTATTAAATAATTCCTTATTTCGTTACTTTTATTTTCATTTATTGTAGGACTAAGAGAAATGATTTTGAAGAAATGAAATTTAAGAATCTTAAAAGCTAAACGTGATTTTGTTTATCTTAACATTTTCAGGTAAAATTCAAGGCTGAATCCCAAAAGCGCACGACCCTTTGATGAGACTTTTATCTTATTTTGGAAGCAAATTCATGGTAATGTTTTGAAAATGTTAAAGCTATGTAAAAGATAAAGCATTTATATCTACACAGGTAGCGCTCTGAGTAGTATAATATTAATATGTAGTAGATCCTAATAAATTGAAAGACAAACATTATTGCTTTTGACTAACAATTTAAGTGATGTATATGTTTTTAATTCGTATTTGTATAATTTTGCACTGCTCGTAAGAAATAACGAATAACTGCGACATATTGAAAATTTGGTTCTATTTTTAAGAATTCGAACTTTGTTCAGTATTTTCTTAAAAACAATTTTGCTCGAAATCTGAATGATTTTTCTACAATGTAATACAATGATGTCCACAATGCTTTCGCCCGTGTTTGCTATTAGGTCTCAAAAATCATTATTTACGATGTCATTATAAGACTTAAGAACTAAAATTTAGCATTTGTCCGAAACGCTGGCGCCGTATCCGGTTAATATATAGGAAAATGCCCTTGCTTATTATCAGCTGATGTTTAGTCGGTACGTTGTCTGTGTTGGATACTGGAAAATGATAACTTCCTAGAGGTGGCCATATATAGAAAAAATAAATAAGATTTACAAAGGGATTTTTTTCTCCTAAACTACTAAAGGTATTGATTTGAGTACATTAGATGTTGACACATGAATACAGTTTGTTCCTCTTTGATAATATACGAAAAAAGAATTTTTTCTCTGATTTTTTTAGACACTTTACATACATTTAGTATCCATCACACACCATTTACCGGCAAAATATCAGCTGATATTCCACAAGGATATTCTCATATACCTTAACCGGCTACAGCCTTTAGTAAAAGTTTTTCTGCTACGACGTGGAAATTCTATCCCTTTTAACATTCCACCCTTATCATATATGTACATATATTTGTAGAAGATTGTGCACTAGATGGCGTTAACTGTTCTATTGATTAAAAAAGTCGACAATACTATTATAAACTAGTGAGAATGTTCTATATTTGCATCTTCTGCTACAATATAACAGTTTTTATTATATACAGTTCCTACTAATCAATAATGAATATAACTAACCATAATGACAAAAGATATTAATTTATGAATGAATAATCTTGACTCGACTTAGTTAATTTTGGTTTTATGTAAAATGCTTACCCCAGACCAAAAAATATTTGTAATGCAATGGTATAGTTTAGGTGAAGACATGTCTTATTGTGAAGAAGTAAGAACATTTTTAGAAAAATAGCTTGAAGCAGACATTTTTGATAAAACCGTAAAGAGCATCGTTATATTTCCAACAGATGAAAATGTGTTGAAATTCAATAGATATAAAATTCAATATACTGTCGGAAACCATGTAGCATGTTTGGAAGGCACATTTTTCGAATAATTAATAAAATTCATGTATTTAAAGCAAAGTTTCTTCAAGATAAGACATTTTTTTAAGTATATTATATTCTTCGATGGTGAAACTTTTACAACCGAATAGATTTGGAAGTTCTCAAAATTTCGGACATTGGGCGTGAATCAATCGACGAATTAGGTTAAATTGTAGATGTACATATATGCTGTTTCATATAATAGAGTTATTGAATCATACTTTTTTGTTAGCAATATGAACCATATTTCTTTACCTCCACATGCCGAATAATTTCTCCTTGGACCATTTACATGCCACTACATAACAGGCAAAAAGCTTGTTTTCAGCAAAATAGACATCTAGAGCAGTCCACTGCAAACATTGGACAATGGCTAAGTAGTAGTGAGTTGTGTAGGCAATGCCTGTCTTCATTGCGACCTGTAAGATCTACTGTGAGTACTCTAATCTTATAGTCCCAATTAATCTCCAGACTTCCGAAGAAGTCTAGGATTTTTTGGCTGCTATTGTTCTAATACTAACCGGTTCTACGTGCGCTTCTTCGAGAAAGTGGAGCCTCTGCCGGGCCACCGCCTCGCAGCTGCACATAATGTGTTCCACGTCGCGCTGTGTTCCAAACAGAATTGGCATTTGTCACAGTCCACCTTGCCCATCTTCTTCAGGCGGTAGTCTCCGCCTTACAATTATGAATATAGTCCTGAAAATAGGACTATGTTCCACAAAAAGTGTACGCTCAGCCATTAAACACTGATTTGTTAAAAACTAAAATAACAGGCAAGTTACCAATCACATTTCTTTACATGAAAAAACTTTTAGCAGGAATGCAAACACTGTGTAGAATTATGGGCGGAAGTTGGTGGTAGCTTGTTATTTGTTACAATCTGTTTATTGCTGTTAGCTGTTAAAGACTAAAACTAATTTCACTCATTTAATTTTATGCACATAATAAATTATATTTTTTAAGTATAATTTGCAATTAAAAATTAATGAGAGAACTAGAAAACTGCATTACACCCGGCTCCTCCGCCAATTTACAGCAAAAGTATGATTCCTACAAATTTCACGAGGTTTTCATCTGCGAAAACAATTAACTTAATTGAGCCAACTAAGCTGTAATTATAGAGTTAACTGTATTTCAGACAGATATTTGAATGTCAGAGCAGTCTAACGCGTTTTATTCCCGTCTCAATATTATACGTGAAATAATTTCGACAGCGGTAAACTTTCGATTTTCCTTGAGAGAGAAAAGTAAATTATAACCATGAGAATTTTACACTTCCGAAGTTTGCCACTGAAACTGTGAAAGCTAGGGTAAACTTTTACACATTCAACAATACTACGACCTTATTCGAGAAGGGGTAGAATATTAAGTTGAAGTCAGAACGCTTAACCTAAATTAAATACACCACTTTCGAGTCTTCGAAGTTCTGTATCAAAGTTGTGAGAGGTTATTCTGAAGCGTTTGGATTATATTAAGTAATTACCTCTAAATTTAGTTGAATTCATAGAGCTTAAAACGAGATTCTCATATTATTTAATTACCTACGGATTAAATTAATTAAAGAATAACATTATTTAGCGTAATTCAACTCGATGTAACTAAATTATTTTCTTGTTTACCTTCATGTTTACAGAATTTAATTCATTTTCTCGCCTAGGCTGTAGTGTTTAACGGTTGATTTTTCAGTTTCTTCTGAATTGATTTGCCTATATCTGGATCTCCGTAGTAGATCTATGAATACCGGAAATAGATCATAATTCTTTTATTTTAACTAGAGTAAAATGAATTTAGTAAGGTTTGCGACTGGTATGATAAGGTCGGGGCAATACAACCTTACGTACGTGAATATATCTACATATTATGAGAGTGTTTTTTTCTAATCCAAGTTTTTACATTATTGTAAATAATCTCAAATATAACGAGACTAAAACTATCCTGAAATCAGCCTTAAAACAAATATACTAACTGTAAATATTCTGGGTAAGATAAACCAGGTAAGATGAACCTCTAATCTATTTCAGAAAAGGGACAACTAGTCGCAGTTTTTGTTGCTGTTTCGCCCCAGGAAAATTTATGGCTCCTGCAATGATTTTTTCCACGAAAGAAAAGAGATCCTAGGTATCTAGAAGGAACGCCACCAAAGTCTAATCGACTTCGTTAATTACAATGATTGGGTCAATATGGGCGAGATATCTTTGAAATGTGTGTATTTTGTGGTATCTAAGAACTGCGCCTCCGAAAATCATGTAGTTTTAGTCTCCGCTCTACCTTTCAGCACTTATAAAAGGTTTTCCAATAAGAATGATATGATTTTGTAATGATGTAGTAAACATATGGTAATAAAGTTATGTATACCTGTCACTAGTTGTCATTTATGTTCACTAAACTCTAACAATTTATTATGGCTAAATACTCGCTCCAAGAACGTTTGGTTATTGTCCAAAAATTTTACGAAAATCGTCGTTCTTATGTGAACACTTTTCGCGCACTTCGCGAAAACTTTGGTGTAAATAATCGCCCTTCTGTGCTTGTCATTCGTCGCATAGTTAAAAAATTTGAAAGTAATTTTACTTTTCACGATGTAAAAACACCAGTAAGACGCCGAAATGCCAGAACTGTTGAGACTATTGCTGCTGTAGGAGCTAGTGTTGCAGAAGATCCAAATTTATCAATTCCTCGTCGTGCTCAAGAGTTAGGACTTAAAAAAACAACAACTTGGCGAATTTTGCAAAAAAAATTAAATTTACACCCGTATAAGATTGTTTTGACCAAAGAACTTCGGCCTCTGGAGCATCGTCGGCGCCCCGAATTTGCTGCTTGGAGTTTAGAACGACTTGAAAGGGATCGCAATTTTGCGGAAAAAATTATCTTTTCAGATGAAGCTCATTTTTGGTTAAGTGGTTACGTAAATAAGCATAATTGCCGTTTTTTGTGTGAAAACAATCCACGATAGATTCACGAGAAGCCTTTGCATCCCCTGAAGGTAACTGTATGGTGTGGTTTATGGTATGGTGGTATCGTTGGACCATTTTTTTTCCAAAATGAGGTTGGAGATTCAGTTACAGTGAATGGTGAACAATACCGGCAGATGTTGAAAAAAATTTTATGGCCAAATTTGGATGCGCTTGATTTAGAAGATATGTGGTTCCAGCAAGACGGCGCTACATGTCACACTGCTCATGAAACTATCGCCATACTACAAGAAAAGTTTGGCCTCCAAGAAGCTGTGATTTGTCTCCTTTAGATTATTTTTTGTGGGGTTATTTAAAATTTAAGGTTTACGTAGACAGGCCACAAACACTTGATGCTTTGAGATTGAACATTGGATGCTGCATTCGTGATATTATGCCCGATTTATTGCACAAAGTCGTTGAAAATTGGATTCGTCGAATTCACTCGTGTACACAAAGCCGAGGTGGACATTTAAACGAAGTGCTATTCAAAACATAAACGTTATCGATTGTACTATAAGATAATATAAAAAGTGTGGTTATATCAAATCTGAAGTCTATTTCTAATTTCTATTTTATTTCATTATAAAATCATATCGTTGTTATTGGAAAACCCTGTAAAATACAGTATTAAAAGCACTATACAAATGTGGAAAAGCTCATCCTGCTCGACGTGTAACTTTATAAATAGGCAGTCAGTATTCAAAATTCCAACAATGGATTTAGAAAAACTGAAATAGCTGGACTGGAGCTGTTACTGAATGAAAATAGATGAGATACCGGAAAAAGGGAAAATAAAACACCTGGTTGCTCAATCAGAAAATTGTTAGAAGTTCACGTATTCCATCTTGTTCTTATCAAAATTTAAGATTTAGAAGAAATCATAATTTTGTTTAGTGAAAAGAATGATGAAAAACATATCCAAAATGATTCAACAAGAGTTGTATCTGTAATACCCTTCCCAAATTCGTTAGATTCAAACTTTTCTGTCTCTGAAGGATTTTGATATTTATTGAAGAAGTGAGCAAAATACAAAGGATTTTACTAAACAGTAGAGAAGAAAATTAGGGAACTTCGAGAAACAAACAAAACTGAAAAGCTTCTGCAAAAATGCAAAAGAATAATATCTACGTTGCAGCTTGAATTGCAGCAATTCAACAGTGAATTCAATGCAACACATCAGAATTGGATCCACCGATATCCACGAATAAGTCTGGTGCAACATATTATTTGCATTTTTTGTAAGGACAGTGTATTATTACTGAGACGATAAGTTTTGTAGCTCTTAATGATTAGTTCTTAAATTGGTAATTGTTGTTGTCCAAGCGTTTTGTTGAAGAGGAAATTATTTTTATTGAAACGAACAACTTTTCGTTTTTTTTTTAGTGTTATAGAATTTTAATTTTGTATGTGTATGTGAACGTTTCTTTATTATTTCTTTATGTTGTTAATATATACGGAATGTTCAAATAAATTGATTCTTGTTGCCCAGAAACCTTGTGAACAGAAGAAGATATATCTTCTACTATCTCTACACCTTTTCTCCTCTGGTAGAAGGGTGCCGGCTAGCGTCTAGTAGCAAATTTCCTTTGAGATCATGTTCAATCAATCCAGTTAGATTTGCTAGATATTTAGACTTAGACTTCTTGATGACATCTCCTGCATTTGAAATTCAATTTCCTTTGACGACATTCATTGACAATCTGGTCAATCTCGTTTCTAAATTGTCTTTACATCTTTTTTCCGCTCTTTGATTTGGTTTACCGTTGCTTCGAGCAAATTATTTTTACATTGCACCTTATACAGTGTGGTTCTAAAGTGCCTTCCCCCTCCCTTACCTCCTCCCCTCTGCTAACTTTTGATCGGTTTAATAGAGAGATTCCACTTTTGGGTCATTAACATGAAATATTATATACTACATTCTTGAAGTAAAATTTCTATTTAGTTTCAAAGATTGACGATAGGGAGCGATATATATACTATATATATATATACTAAACCGATCAAAAGTTAGCAGGTAAGGAGAGGAGAGGGAGGAGGGGAGGGGAAGGTGTGGAAGACACTTCGGAACCGCACTGTATAAAATATGTAAAATACATTCTGTAAATTTGATCAAATGCGAGATGTATTGTGGATGCTAAAGACAAGACGTCAAAATGATTTTGTATTTTATCTAGCCAACTTTTGTGCTCAGAAACACATTGTGGTAAGCTGGAATATACAAATTTGAGTCTAAGACAACGTTTGGTTGCCTAAGTTGTGTAATTGTTTAGACAAGGACTATTGCTACAGCTCTTGCTATGTAATTTTGGTGTGTTTAAACTGTTCTATTGTTTTTTTATTACACACTTTTGGATTTCGTCTCATTATTAGAAATGAGGTTATAGATTAAAAAATCTAGAGAATTTAGTTATTGGAGGAGAGTTTTACTTGTTTCAAGTTCTTTTCATAAAGATTAAAGGGAATTATACGTACGCTCGGTACGACTTAGTCATCGAACGATTTTAATAAGGTAACTCACTAAAATCGTTCGAAGACTAAGTCGTACCGAGTGTACCTATATTTCGTCTATTACCACAAAGTTTCCACTCAGCCTCCACAGTAACTTTATAAGATGAAAAAATCACATCCGAATTTTTTACTGGAAAACTAGATAGCTGATCAGAAATGTAACTTTCAGTAAAATAAACATCAATGCTTATATGCTTATATCTTTTATAATGTATTCTCAATTGTATTAATTATAATTTATGTCAATAGCATAATAACAAAAAACTACTATTAATAAATAATAACAGAAATTGTGAACTAGTTTTGAGCACATTAATTATAGAAATAGTAAATCTACCATTTTGCCGAACTAAATATATAGGTATGTCACTGAAACGTTGTTGTTTACGTAGAACTCCAACGCCGGATTATCGCATGTACTAGAAGCGGTAATCACATTTACACATGAATAAAGTATATCGGTACGCTGGAGATTACACAGATTTATGGCAACCGGCAGCTGCATTTAATTTGCATACAGTAAATTATATTAGCAATGAGATTTAATGTCATACTGTAATTTTTTTAAATTTAGTTTAATAACGTTAATAATGTGTATATATAGACTAATTTTAAACGCATTAAATACATAATAAATTAAAAACCAACAAGAATCATCTAGTCAAGGACATATTAAGATAAGAGTTTAATAAATACATACCTAACCACATTTATTGCAGCAAAAGTAATTTCCAATAAACCCAGTAGCAAGTGCTTCAGGATGCCTGTTTCGCTTAAGTTGTTTTCACCTTCATTATGAGAAGACGATTCGCAAGCAGTAGTTTCCCATTTAATTAAACTAACGTGTTTGTGTAACACATCCACTGTTGCGAAAGACTCTAGTGACTGAGATTCCTCCTCGAAATGTTAGCAACTTAACGCATTTGTGATAAGACATCGTCGCTTAGAAAATTTATCAAATACCCGAAAAATTTATATATTTCATAATCTTCATAACCACCCCCGATATTTGTTTCTGTTTGATCACTTCGTACAGAATATTGAAATACTAAACCACAGTATCCAAGTTGAAAGCGTAATAATTCTAGGTAGTAATCAGAGTTCAGGGTCATTTTTTTCTTGTTTCGTTGTTTCCCAATCCCAGATCCTAGAAGTTACATTTTGGACTTAGTGGTTCTATATAGGGGAAGTTGGTTCGAGTCGGACTACCTTGAAATACTATTTTTTTTTAATGTGTGGTGGGTGCTTAGTTGCAGTGACTCCGTAAGCTGCATTACTTGTCTGGCTATCACTGCAACTCTTGCGGTGTAGTTTAGTGTGTGTAAATTGTGTTGAAATGGCTTTGTGACAGCATCATATCGCCTTTTATGATGCCGCGCTGTTAATCACTTTGCTCCCAACAGCGAATGGCAAGTCGATCCGGGATTAAACTCTCTGAAAAAAAGTCACCGTCCCTCCAGAGAATTGAACCCCGGCACCTATCGTCCTCTCACAACAATAGTCAGCCGCCTAACCACTGCGGCCATCGACCCGTTTTAAGAGTAACATTTGGCTCTTTTAACCATTTTTATTAATACAAAAAAAATACGGGTAATCATAAGTACGGATTAAAAATGATGTAGGACAATACACACCTTGATAGAGACAAAGTTAACTACTCAATTATTCGGACAACTGTAATGCATACATGAAGGATAGAGAAACTTAAACTTCTGATTAGCATCATCTTCATATAAGGCCTTTAGTTTAACATGTTTCTTTTTTTTACCTCTTGTATCTCCTTTAGTTTCTCTTCCTATCCTATTTTATAGGGGTGGAAAATATCACTACAATTTTCCTTGTTTTTTCAGATTTTCGTGTTTTTTTCTTCTCAAAGTTTGAAATCAAACGTATATTTCTAGCACTAACTGCACTAAAATGAGAATTATTAGAGGGATCTCTCAAGGTTCTGGCAAAGGTCTCGCTAGGTTGTGGCAACAAAATGCTTAAGGGATCAGATTGTTATGATGAAGTCTCCGATGAGAAATTTCTGTAGTGTTGAGGTGAGGAACGAAATATTGAGATAGCAGCACATTATAAATAATTAGCTTCAGCTGAGATTAGACTATTAGTTATGACAACTGAAGTACCTTTATAGTGAGAACCGATTGTTCCTCCAACTGGACAAAATCTTGACTTTTTTATATTTGCTATGCAAAACACGGTTTCTGAAAAGTGTTAATGTTGCCAATATATTTAATAACTAACTACATATTTGTAATACCTGTACTCCATTAGAACATCTCATCTCTAAAGAACTCTTAAGCCGATAGTACTAAATGAAATGGTGAGACATATACAAAGACGCTGTCAATGCACTGCCTTCGGATGTGACACAACAATTTTCACAACAATTCATCTACTCAAACAAACGAAAGTGTCTATTTTATTAGCACTGACACATATTTATGTGGTATCGTTGGTCGAAGGTATTTTCTATGTGCTTTAGATTACTCTTAGACAATACCAGTTTACAAGAGAGCAGTACCATCCCATTTGGTATCAAGCTGTTCAAAACGTTTATTATGTATTTGTAGATGGATATTATTGATTCTGTTGCTGCTGAGTAGTTAAGTGGACAAGTTAGATCTAGTTGCATATTAACATTGATAAAACAGCGGCTTCATTGTTTTCTAACTGAAGGAGTTTGACAATCCAACAATCCGATACTGTTTTCGAGTTAAAAGTAAAGATGCTTAGTTTGATTGTGGACTGAAACTTGAAGTGGAAACTGCATAACGAAGTCCTGTCAAAGCGGTTACTATAAACAGTAGACATATTTTACAGTATTTATATTGCCCCATTCCAGTCAGCATTGAGGTTTGTGAAGTTTTATTCATCAGTCAAATATAGACTCTTAGAATTACTGCTGGTTTGCTTTCACGCGATTCCTGTCGGGGCACATTTAATGATTTGGGGCTCATGATTATACATGAGCTCTACGTTCATAATTGCAATTATTGCTATGTAAATTGTGGGTGTAAATGTTACGCTTTCTAAAGAAACCTTCCCGTTTTCTGATTAATAATTCTTTCCTAGTAATCAGAATACTTATACTTCAACATTCTGCTAGACAACCGCTCAAGTTCATCTGCAGGATTGTTCTCTTACTTCTCTACTCGAATGCTCAAAAACTAATTTAGTGATGTTTTCTACAATCAGTTTTTTTTTAGTAGCGCGAGGTACCTTACAATCAGTCCTAAATTGTTCTCGATCCTAGCAATAGCTGGTTATTGCTGTCGGTTACTATGAAGATCTTCTTGGTGTGATTCTTCAATAATAATCGAACTGCACTCATTACAGCACATATATGTCCGCCAATAATATCCCAAAATTAGATTTATCTGAAATTTTGATCGTTCCAGAACTTCCATCTCATAACCTTCACTCTTCCTTATTTGGGATCGAAACTTCAAAAGGTTTAGTGAAGCAGATTTTGTCAGCCTGTCCTATTTATCGTCATGTCTAATAATAAACGATGGAACTTTTAACGCAAGCTCTGCCTCTAACATATTTACCTCTAATAACCATTGTAGAAGGGTCTAAATCAACTACAACTAATGCTGAAGTAGATTAAAAAATCGGTTCGATTAATTTAGAGTTTATTAATGGAAAACAAGCAAGAGCACGTAACTAATTAGTTCAGTTAATAAACAGAGAATTTCAATGCAAATTTAGTAATTAATGCACATATAGTTAATTAATTTCGAATCCTAACTTAGGTTAAAACGCAACACCAGATAAGAAGTGGAACGATAGCATGTCAAGTGAACGGAAAATAAACTAACTGATTAAAGAGAATTATTATTTTACAGACGTTAAAAAGAAAATTTCCATAATTTCCATACTTATTCTCCTTTAGTTTATTCAAGCTTTCCACAACTAACTAAACTTATTTAGTCTTAGTTGCGTTAATTCCGTGGAAATCTGAATGTAGTCACGTATGTACGTAATCCAACCAATACTGTACACCGTATTCTACGATTCATTTCGCGCATGCTTGTAGTGCGCATGTGACTGCGAGCGCGTTTGGAATTACAATCTACGGCGCTCCGCAAGGTTGGTTGGTCACAAATCCATAAACCTCCGAACATTGTGATAGTATCCAGCAACTAGAACAGGTCAATTAACTAGAACAGTTTAGAAAGAATAATAGAAAAAAAGAGTAGTGTCATTTCATATATCTTGACAAATTTTGTGATATCATACGGAACCAAATCAATTAGTATACACAAGAAAAGAAACAAAAGTTTTTTATTCAAAAGTTAAAATTTACCGTAACTAATTCAATGAAAACAAGCTTCCAGAGGTGTTAATGGTCCATTAAGTTTCATCAAGCCAACGTCAATTATTTCCAGACAAATATTTTGAGGAGAATTGGAAAGCGCGCACTCAAGTTCCTCAAACTTTAAAGTTTATCCCTGTCTTCTATTCAAAATGAAGACTTAGGTATGTTTTATTCAACAGGCTTATTATTGCTATTCTTGTTGTTACTGTTACTACTATTTATCAACTTCTTTTCTTCCTTTTTTCCCTTGGCAATGCTCTTGTCTGTGCCTTTTACTTCGTAAATGTTAAATAAATGTATTATTTTGCCCGATAAAATTCCTCTTTGCTAGATATGTGAGTGTTTTCTTATTATTCGCACATATTTCTGTCTCAGTTTTTGCCGTCTTTCTCAATTTTCTGTAATTTTGCGTTGTTTGTAAGTGTACGCACATATCGCTTCAATGTTTGTTGTGTTTAGAAGTTTAAGATAGCTGAATCGATATTTTGGCTTACGTCATACAGCCGGAAAATTGTAATTGAAAAAGTTATAATGAGTAATTGTCAATTAAATAAAGATAATTTTCAGGAGAATATATTCATTGCTTGTTTGCCGCACAATTAAAACAACTTTTTAAGCAGCGTTTCTATAATAAAAGTTGTATAATATAGAAGAATATTTTATTCATTTCTGTGTGTCGGTAATTATTATTAGTGATAAATTTAGCGGCAAGATAAAATATTTGGTAAATTATACATATTATACAAACACACCACTTGAACGTACAGGTTTCTATTATTATTATTTAAAAAAAGTAATAAATTGATCCTTAATATTTTTTAATTCAATAGTTTAATTGTAAAAGGAGTAATAGTCGAACAAAATCGACAATAAACTAAAAATTTTATAATCAGTGGTTGAAGGAAACGACTAGAGTTGGAATCCTAACAACTGTTTTAACAGTCTTTGCCCAGTCTAAACTATTCGTCAATGGCACAAATGATTTCATTATTTGTCAAAATATCATTTATTTCTCAAATAATTTTCGACTTTTGACGATACTGTATCCAAACAATATCAAGCAATTGAAAACCAATTTTACCAGTAATCTAATACTCGTTGTCACATCTTTGTTAAAGAAAATGAAAGCATCTGATTTTGAACACGAAACTTGGGTGGTAATGAACCCAGCTCTTATTCTTAATAACAAGTTGATCCAAACAGTTTGGGGGTTTTATAAAGCAGCATATGTAATTATATGGTAGCCGTAGCAACCATATTCCATTTTGTATACTGAAAACTTTCTAGACTAACTAATTATCAATAATCAATACTCCCTCGTATCCCATTTTACACAATCTATAACATGTGGACCTTATGACAAACTTCTTGAACGATAATTCAGTACCTTAATGCAGTTACAGTTTCCGTTGACGACATCACGATTTCCTTAACCGTCTGCTTCGTGATGGAAGCTGTTGGGCTAAAACTTACACAACAATGTTAACAAGACGTTTAAAGAGTGTATAACTCTGGAATTACTACAGATACAATTTTGTGTGACAAGGATAAGCACTAGACAATAACGTTCGATATTTGTAAACGCAGCTTAGAAATTCCTACGACTAAAACTGATGTCATTTTAATTGCCAAAAAAAACCAATTGTGTTTGCAATTGCAAAATTAATATCTATGTCTGCTAATATTGACAGAACACTGATAAAGGTAAAATAAGATAACCTTTTTCACTAGTTATTTACTTGTTGTTTTATCCTATTTAGTGTTTTCTCAATATTCTGTCACACAAATCCTAACGCAGTTAGACTTCCACTCTCAATGTAATTAATGGTATGATAGACAAGAATCCCACTTCATTAAAACGCGACATCAAAAGTTTCGTCATGTAAATTTATATGTAGTATTCCTTTGCGACACAATGTCGTGTCGTCGAAATTGAATTTTCCTTATTTCTTGTAGAATGCTTGTACTTATACAAGAAATGTATTTAAAATTCTAAAAAGGAGACAACACAATCCTTAGAAAATCAAAGACGTGAAACCGCCTATTTCAAATTATGTTATTTTCAAACGCTGTATCTTGGAAGGTATTCTCGTCTCGTTATGAACACAATTCGGAGGCTACTATTAACGCTGGTTAGGTTTTTACTAAAGTTATTAATCTCAGCGAACTAGGTCAGTTGTGGCTGTTAAAAGATCACTACGATAGCGTGACATTCACTTAGATGAAAATTTAAAAATTATCA
This sequence comes from Holotrichia oblita, assembly GCA_023690525.1. Taxonomy (NCBI): domain Eukaryota; kingdom Metazoa; phylum Arthropoda; class Insecta; order Coleoptera; family Scarabaeidae; genus Holotrichia; species Holotrichia oblita. Next base: position 71,748,510 of record CM043021.1, on the reverse strand, counting down.
GTGCTGAAAATTTCGACAAAGAATGAAAAATTTATTTCATGCGAGAATTGAAGCTCGAATTAGACGCTTACATAAACTCCTGCGTGTTTTTCAGTTGAATTCTGAAGGACACTATTATTGACAATTCAGAAAAAATATATATTCGGAGACGAGGCGTATTTGCTCCCGATGCTGACGTTAACAAACAAAACTGCCACATTTGGAAATGTAATAATGCTCGAGAAAGAGTATGGGGAAATTTGTGTATTCTCTTGGAGTTACCGTTTTGTTTGAATTTTTGAGCCAAGGTATACATGGACCTTATTCTTTCTAGATATTCACCAATTTTCTACAGGGTCTACTAGAAAATGTGCTATGCTATGGCCGAAATAGTAAATTGATTTCAAGACAATTTCACTTATTTTTTTGCAAAATGATGATTTTGGTTGGTCCGCAAAATTATACAATCTAACATTATCAGAGTTTATCCTTTGCAGTTTTCTCAATAATAGGCGCAAAAACTTAATTGAATTGTAGACTAAATTCCCCTGAATGTATCCAACAAGTAATTGAAATGCTGAAGAAAGAGTTACCAAACAGAAGCTTGAGGTGCAAAAATCTCAAAAATAAATACTAAATTAACACCAACCAAAATTGTTTGTAGAGTAGAATTACAAATAGAACTTTCCGGAACTATTTTTGAAGGACTCACTTAGCATCTCTGCTCTTGCTCGTTTCATTTATTTGCGTTGTATTTGGATTACTGATAGATATTTTTTATGCATTCTACATTGCTTCATCGATGTTCTTGCTATGTTGGGTATCACCACTTCCTTTACTAACTCTATTACATAGATTTTGCGTTTGTGGGCTACAACAGCGGTAGAATTTGGATATTCTTTGGCTAAAACAATAAATTTGATTTAATTTAAAACTGCTGTGTCAATTATATTGAAGAAAAACGTCATAGGCCATCGCTTAGTTTCTCTTTTGCATGTCTATGCGTCACTAACAGGTGTGTCATAATGCACAGCACTTAATACAACGACATATTTTTCCGTTTTAAGTATGTAGCTTACCAAGTTGTTTTTGAAGTAAACTAAAGAAGATGTCACGAAATGATTTTTCGATGGTTTTCTCTTCTCTAAAATATTGCGCTTATTTTAGCATGGTAATATCTACTGTTTTTGCAAAGATACTCTGCCAATGGAACACTTAGCAAAATGTCAATTTTCAGGTTCCGACTAGAATTATGACTACTACGCACTAGAGTTAGCAGTATTTCAAACCCAGATTCTTATGTATATGTTCTCCAGATTGGTAATCAATATAAACAAATCTAGATCTAGATTCGTACATCCAAACTTGTTAAACCATATTTCTCCGGATTATTTGACATAGACTGAACGAAATGACAACAGCCTCTGAAGCCGACAACTACTAGTGCAAAATTTGAAATAACTGAATAACTATCACACTAAGTAGTAGCGACTTAGTAATAGCTAAAACTGTGACGAATTTTCATAGCCACCTTTAGCGCTCACACGAAGTTTCAGAATACATTCACATTTCACATTTGCGAATAGCTCCTAAAATATTCATTTTAGGTATAGGGAAATGTAATACCATTTGATGAAGAATTTAATTTTCTACCGTTTGCGACAAAAATATACAGGGTGTTCCGTTAAAAATTACGAAATTATTAGTGTTTGAAATTTAACATATTAGGTCGGTAAATACTAACACCCTGTATAGTATTTGCACACAAGTGAAAATAATTTTCAATAGCCCATCTTAGTAGCTGTCTAACTTCCAATAATCATTTATCAACTCTTCTGCATACCGAAGAAATACGTCACTAAGTACTACGATGCATTTGATAAAATTTTCATAAAAATCAAGTTAGCTATAAATCGGTAATGTTTACACCAGTCGAAATAAATGATCTATACGCCAAATTTGTTGCTGAATTCAATTGTTTGAAAATAAAATTGGGTAATCCATTTAAAAAAATTAAGTTGATTGTGCTTCCGGCGAAACCAAAAATAGAAAATATGTACTGATATTTTCTAAAAGTTTGCCCCCATGCCCAAAATAACTGCAAATTTACAAGTATGGAACTTGCTCAGTCGCTGAGATTCGGCTAACGTAAGCTCGTCCTGTTACACCCTGTTTTATGTAAATCCAAAACGCATAAAGTTGTTTCCATTGTAAACACGTTTTCTTTCTAGACTTGTGCAATGTAAATATTCTTCCATAATGACTTCACTCGAAAATAACTGAAAAGCCTCTCTTTGTGTAACAATTTTCAGCTTTTGTAGCAAGCCAGGTGCTCGTCAAATAATTATATGGTTAAATTTTATTTTTTCCACAATCTCAAATACTTTCTACACTAGTGGCACTACCATTTTCATTACTACTGGAAATCATTGTCTAATGTATTATAATATTTAATTCTGAGACATTATTTTCTGCAGAAAATATGTAGTTCATCACACTCTTTTGCACGTGGTAACACCGTTTCAATTTTAAATTACAAAGTTAGCATAATACAGCTTACGATTCAACTGAATGACAAAATACATATGTGCTGCACGGGCATTTATAAATCTTGTAATAATGAAGGCTCCAACTTGTACAAACATGCAAGTTCAAATTGTATGATAACACACGCCAACAATAGAAAGTTGAGCGGAGTATTAGAATGGAATATTAACTGATATAATAATAATAATATAATTGCACACACAAAAATATTAAGTTAAATCGAATACGAAGCTGTAATTCCATTCTATGTTTAAAACTTCCTATGTGTCTATTTTCATAAACTATTAAAAGGGTGCGTAATCACAATATTGCATGCATGCAATTTTGCGGAATAAAATCGTATAGTGTGAAAAATTATCGGCAATGTGCTGTGAAATTCCCTTGAAATCCAATTAAACTGTAACTAGTTAAATTACTTGAATATTCCAACCGAACAACAAACTTTACTTTACTAAGTTTAAAGTGCTATATTATCCCGAGTCGTATTTTTGAGACTTCGAAATGACGAGACCTTCCAGTTTATAGAGTTACAATTATTATAAATAACCAAATTGTAACGTATTGATATATTGGAAAGCATCAACTTTCACGAATTAACTACCTGAACATTAGTTTTCTTTAAGGGTAATTGTGGGCATCTTTGCTAAATTTCATCTCGAAAGGAAAATTTCAAACACATCAAATTCACTTTTATGTAAATTAATTACGTTTATGTAACAATCGTTTACAAAAGGAGTACATTACCTAATTAACTTTGTATCAGAAACCATCTTATGAAAACGAAGCTGGATTTATTTGTTGTCGGTATTACAACCTGAGGGCAGCATATAAGCAAAAACCTTGAATTCAGCCTGTTTTGCTTTGACAGATAGGGTTAATCATTGTAGCTTGTATCTTGTGGTCTTTACGTTTCATTAACTTTCATTTATGTTTGAGTTCTGTAATTGACAAGATTGTAGAGGGATATTTTCTCAATTAAGTAATTGAATCTTCATTATACTGAACACAATGAATATATTACTTTATTTTTTATTATTGGCAGGACATATTCTGCGCTACTCAATCTATCAAAAGAAATCAATTTTAAATCTTGAACTTTTAATTCTAGTTGCGATGTAATTAAATATGATGCCAACTTTCTTATTTTAAACTACATTATTTTATCTATGGTATACTCCTATATTCCTATTCCGAAAGTATTTGCTTTTTTATCTTTCTTGTCATCAATAGAGTATGTCTGATTTATTAGTAGTAGTAGAAAATAAAAAGGTTTCTTGTTAAAACAGGTGCCAAGCTTTATGAGGTAAGGAATTTATGAACATAGATTGCAAACTGAGTATATAGGTAACTATAAAATTTTTCAGCGGTTAAAATCTAAAGTCTGGGTTGTAAATAAGGGTCATTTTCTTCCTGCACAGACCACTAAAGAAATCATAAAACAAGAAGTTTTCTATATTTCTTCAGAAATGTTTAGTAACTACAATAAAATGAAAGGATTCTAGGTTGGAAACGTGTGAAATATCTACATCAATATATTTTGTTTTCCTTCTTTGCTGAAAGAACTTAACAGAAATATAGTCTGCTAGTGACGTTTGATATATGATCACATGAAATATTTACTACTTTACGTGCACCATTTTAACTTCATATAAACGTCTTGAGCATCACACTCGTAACATACAAATAAGTCTTTTACTTATTTGCTTGATTAATGTGTTTTTTGCCAATGATGAAAGTAAATACATGCAATTCTAAGAGAATATCAAAACTTTATATAATTATTAAAAAGTCTTAGTTTACACTAAACTTCCATGACAGTAATGATCGGAATAAAAACCTCTGCAGTTTGTGCTACAATTATATGTTATTTTTTTATTTTATTTTATGTATTTTTTTTAATGTGTGGTGGGTGCTTAGTTGCAGTGACTCCTTGACTTTAAACGATTAATTCTTTAAACTTACATGGAACGGTTGCCAAGCAAAAAATTCAGAAAAAATTTTATACGTGAGTAGTCCGCCGTAGCAAATATTCGAAACTAATTTTTAGTATGGAAAAAAATGTTGAAGGAGCAAAAACGTCGCCCATCATTAGAAAATACTTTGTTCATATTACTTGGTTTCCTTACCACAACGCCCTGAAAGTGGTTTTCTTTTTCATTTACGTAATTATGTGCGATATTCTGTAATTATGTTCTGTATTGGTCCCATATCATACAGCAAGATGAGCTACATTATGGTCTACTCTAGGCCCCCAAGATCAATAACTCTCAATTCCATAGCTTCGGCAATTTGGTAAATACCAAGTCTGATATTTGCAACAATTCTTCTTTTCGAGTCCTCCTTGATCTAACTCTTTTCTTCATTTATAAAACTGCCAGACTGATTGGTCTTTCTGGTATTTGCTCTATAGGGTAGATAAAAATAAACGTTTTTTCAACAACGTTTTGTTTAGTAGTGCGGTGCATTTTCAAGAATTTGAGAAAGCTCTAAGTTCTCCAGTTCTAAGCTTGTGTCGTCCAGGCTTCTAATTCTTGTAGGGAAAGGACTGTTTGTGTTCAGAAAAGTTATATGTTATCATTAACAAATGATTGATATTGGCTTCTTATATTACTATCCACATAGAATAAACGTAAAAATTGTAAACACATCTTTTTTACTCGGCTTTGTGAATATACTACTAATGATCTCCTTCTTGTCGCAATTAACAAATATTTTTCTTGACCAAATTTTTTCTGCTTAATAAAAAATATCCTTTGTCTTGATTTTGTGACTTTATCTTACAAAGAAATGAATTTCCTCATTTAATCTTTCTGTATCGTTTTGTTTATACCTTCATCAGAAAAATTTTACAAATTAGTTAAACCCTATTTAAATAACCGTTATTTTTATAAAATTGAAAATATATCCAGTATTCTTACTTCGTTTTTTTAATGCCGTTATATCACTACAATTTGATGTATATATACATACATATACAGTACTCCGCCATTTTAATAGAACCACTACAGAAATATCAGAAATTATTTAATTTTTATAATAATTTTGCTCTTTTTGCGAGATAGGACAAAAGGACAACGGTTTTAGTAAATGAAATAACTGTCTTCTTCTCTACCGATATGTCCCGTTCTCGACCCATTATGAATTTTTTAAATAAAATAAGCACACAAACTCTAACACGAAAACTTGATTATCACTAACGTTCTCAACAACTAAATGCTTTTACTGCACTACTCTAATAAACGTGTCGCAAAAAAATGAAAAGAATGGGCACCCAACGTATAAATATTTAAGAATAGTAAAAATGGAAAAATTAGGTGAATAATTTTCGGCTGATTGGGAGTCATAAATCACCCTAAATCTATATATTTTACATTTCTCAGAATTGCGAATGTTAATTGAATAGTAAACGGACAATGTACACCACTGCAACCCTTGTTTCTCGAATTCTAAGAACGTTTTACTGAAATTTTCCTGCTGGTTCTATTAATATGGCGGGGTACTGTATATTCTGTCTCTCAAATATTACTCTGTTTGTTCAATATATAACCTAGAACAGTCAAAAAATATAATTTTATATTTAAGATGTGATTGTTTTTTTTGTGAAGCTTTGATTTTATTTTTGAAAACGAGTTACTAATATTTTCAAACAATTTTTTAACAGAGGATAAAAAAAACTTCCATTTTATTGATTAATTGTCTGGGTTAATACTTTTTTTTGAGCAACATTTTATTAATTAAATTCAAATGAATATCCAGTTTACTGCTTTAAAATACTGTATCTGCATTGACGTCTTCCAGATATTGTCACGTAGATAAGATTACCCTTGACGTTTCGCTGATCATGCTGTTAGCTTCTTCAGAAGGCTTTTAGACTGATGTTGTTTTCTGCTCCTCGTCATATATTTTATTTCTTCTTTGCATCGCTGATTCGTTACTGTTACAGTTCGATGAGCAGCACCTGTTCCAATATTGTAGTTACATCGACAATCTTATAAAGTTATTTGCTAGGTGTTTCTCGGTTTGTACTCATCTTCTCTGTTGGAGTTATTTAAGTTTTTCATATTTTTTAGCGATTATCGTATTAATCTCTGCTAGTTGTGACTAATACTTTAACATTGTTGTAATTTATACGATGCTCTCCGTCTTGAAATTAGTATTCAGCTACTACAGATCTTTCAGTATATCCATATGAATGTTAGCTATCCCGCTAACATTCCTTAATTCAGCACTAGATATTCCTTCCTGTCTGTCGAATGTAACTTTTGCCGCAATTGCAGACAAGTTCGTATATGCCTTTGGTGTATAGGTTAGGCAGCTGATCTTTATTTGGCTAGAGTAATGACGCTATTTTCTTAACAGTATTGAAGCGTGTGTTAATATTCTTCGTTGCTAATATTTTCTTTGATTTGTCAGTTATTCCAGCGATGTAGGATAGACATGGCCTCGTATATTGTTGGTTCTTGTTGATTTGCATCCTCGTTCCTATCAACAACAGCGAAACGTCAAGTGTAAAGTTATCTACGCGACAACACCCGGAGGAGTTCAACACTATCAGTTTCGCAAGTCAATCACTGTTCATTCTAAAAATGATGTAGCAATAAAAAGTAAATCTTCTTTTGGAGGCTGAATTTTCTTCATATCCAGATTACTTCGATACAGAATGAGTCAAGATTTTGTCTTACAATTTTCCATGATTAGTTTTGTATAATTTTAATTGGTAAGTTGCCTACAATAATTGAAGTTTTTGGTTGTATTTAGGTTTAATTACTGTATTATAATGTCTCAATTTTTCACTGTGCGATATTGTTTTTTCTTGTTTTCTCTTGATAGCAAAATCTAACTTTTCATTTAAAAATGTCAAATATATATAATTTAATACTTTTTAAATAAGCCAATTATAGATTTTTCTTACCTTCGTATTAATCAGTATACGAGACAGTATTACTTTACTAGATTAACTTGTGTCGTGCACGCTTAATTTGTACTCAATTGAATTAGACTTATGTGACATCCAAATCAAATGGTTTATCTGTTTTGTTAATACATATATAAAAGCATTTACTCAAAAAGAAAGAAACAAAACTTTGTTTACAGTAGGTAAACTATAGGCGCATCAGCGCAGTCACTCGACGTGGACATCCTGTATAAGCTGTATTTTGACACATGTTTTAGCTGTCAAAATACAGCTTATACAGGATGTCCACGTCGAGTGTCTGCGCTGATGCGCCTATAGTTTACCTACTATTTACAAGCTATTTTTAATAACTGCATTGTGTTCGACGTAGTAATTTATTGTTATCAACTACTTTCTAGAATCAAATGATTGCAGTCATTTGTAGTGCAGTTGTTTAAAGTTAAAATTATTTCAAACAAATCCATATTTGTTTTGAATAAATGCCTTGATGAAGTATTTTTTTATTGTTTTAGCAATTTGTACTATGTTCACTACCATAATTTTAAAGAAAATCCACTTGACTCTGCAACGCAATAAATAAATCATTGAAGTCTTTTCAGAACCTTTTATATTTTACTCTATTCAAACACTAAGTATTGCAACAAACTGTACTGATTCAAGCTTTCGCTGTAATTAAAATCAACCCAATTAAATTTAAACAAGATTTGATCTTTATTAATTAGTGTTGCTACTTTAGTGTATCTAGTAAGGAAAGAAAATAATTATTACAAACGTAAATAAACGAGAATTTAACGAAAAACATTTTCCTTCGTCATTGTCTGTAAATGCCAGAAAATCTCTAGAAATCCTGTCTATTTACCAAAATATAAAACGAGAAAACTTTTAATTAACTAAACGAAACTTGAGATTGGAAAGAGCTACAAAAGTTTAATTACGGTTTTACGAAACCACTTAAGGAAAGAAAAAATCATATATTCTATTGTGATTTATATCTTGTTAAAAGTTTTATAATTGTATATCATAAACCACTGAAAAGTTCGTTCTATCCCAATTAATTTTCTATGCAGACGGCTAGTTATCAAGATAAGTAGTTTATTTTAACCATTTTTTTGCTTTTACTTCTTATAAACTACTTTCTAATTAATTTTTCCAATATGTATTATATATATAAAGGATAGATAATAAATTTATGATTATAAGAAAGTTTCTTTCGAATATATTTTTTTAAACGTAATTACTTTCAAGATTGACATGGTAGAATGCGTATGACAAAAAATAATACAATTTAATCCAGAACCAGGACTTTGACATGCCGGTAAGGAAATTCTCTTACGAAAAAGGTGTTTCATTTTAGGATGCGTCTTTTTGGTAGGCGTGTGTTTCAAATAACTACGTTATTTTATCTGAATAAGGAAGGATGTCTGCAAGAACGGCTACGAATCGTTTGAATAAAATATTGCATTGCTTTCTCAAGTCAGACGTTTAAAAAATACCGAATATTTTAACCGTTCTGGATGATTTTGTATTTATTGATCACGAAAAAGCAGACCTCTCTGTTTAATCCATGAAAGCGGATTTTGAATAAATTGATACGTTTTATTCAGGTCATGTTAGATGTCTGACAAAATCTTTAGATAATTTTTTCAAGTTTAGAAACGCCAGCTTCTGAAACAGGCGCAGCAAACTAAGGTTTTCCATGTATGTTTAGCTAGCTTAGGTCTTATATTTTGATATGTCTGCATTCTCATCCCGGAAGTGTGGATGAGAATGCATGGGAAAGTAAACAATAATCCATTCAATTTTGTCAACTAAATCATAAAATTTTTTAGAAATTCTAATTCGTAAGACTTTTGTAAGAACTTGAAAGAAAAATTATTTATGGCGACACACAGTTTAGCCGTTGTCCCTCTTCAAATTAAGTTTGCTTATGTTTATCATCAATGTAAGAGTTAAACAATTGAATTTCAGTTTCTCTTTCAATAAATAAAAATCGTGCATGTAAGGTCAATTATTTTATATTAGAATTCCTAACACTAATATGGAAAAGAAATACAACAAAAGCTGTTTACAGTACGCTGAGTGTTTCAAAGGTAATATTAATATATGTACGTAAGTTGAAAAAAGTTTTATTATTTTCGTTTTCAGAGAAAACAACCTCTCTGATATAAATATACTATAATCCTACTTAACGAAATTTGATCAGAGTACACGACTACAATCCGAATCGATATAGTATCAGATACAACTGCTTTTAATGTAGGCGGAAATAAATTGAATCTTACCAGAGATACCTACATTTCCATTTGTGATTATTTATTTATTATATATTTTCATTATTTACCGTAAATTTTGTTTATTTGTTTTGCGAAATACGATTTAGAAATGGAGCAAATGTTGCACTGTTTTGCTTAAATCGGAAGTTGGCGTTTTCGTCCGGTAGGTTCGTAAGCGTAGGGGCGGTGAAAATGGTTTCCGGTTGAAATACTTCGGAAACAAAAATTGACGTCTAACAGGTAGCGTTATAAAAGCTATGTGACGATAGATTTAAGAGTTATTCTACTGGTGGTCTCCCTAGCTGTTTTATACTGTTATAAATAACATGTGTAGTAAAATAATCTAGAATTAAGTCAATTTCGTTCATTATTTTTTATGTTTCTATCTTACTTATGTAAATGTATTATAGAATCCCCTATTTTGTACTGCTTAACACAATAGCCAGTTGAACACTGGCTTGAAGTAAATGAGAATATTAGATTGAAGATGATAGATTTTGTAGTGTAATCTGTATACTAGAGCTCCTGGAAGGCAAAACTAAAGACATAATATTTGAAGTAGGATAAAAATTAAATAGGTAAGTAATAATAAATATATGGAAACCTTCTCAGGACAACATTAAAGAATTCGTATTAATACTTGAAAATACTTCAAATAAAACATTTGTTTGTATAATTGGCAGCAAAAGAAATGTTGGAAAAATAAATTATGTGAAGACTATAATATTGATCTCTCTAAATGTGATAATAGAGATTATTACTGCGTACAATAAAGCGATTTGATTTGCATCCAACCATTAATAAACCCGCAAGATTAACTCTAACCAGCGAATCAATGATTGATAAGCTATTTATGAACTTGGTAGATTACTACAATTATATTGTTGTCTCTGCATTATTTGACTGCGTACTTGAACCGTAATTATAAAGGAAAAATCCTGTATAATGACAACAATCCAAATAAACTAATTTTTGAAAATAAATTTAAACTAATTGACGAGCAACTTGTCAGGTTCACTGGATTTCTGTTGTGCTTTAAATTGAAATTAATGAGCACTATGAGAAATTTATAACAATCCTTATATAAACTTAAATATCTGAAATGGAAAGCCGTCTACATTTTAGGAAAAATTGAATATATTTGAATTTAACATAATATATGTATCATAAATTTTTCGACTAAAAGCAAATCCATATGGAATATTTCAAGTCACGGTTGAAAAAAAAAGAATGAATTTGTTTTCAAGACTTTTGGTGAAACAAATGAAAACAATATTATCTCCCATGCATAATTGTTTTATGAATGTCGCTCTAGTGAGTCCAAGTAGAATATTTCCTTTTGTAAGCGTTAGAGTATATAAATAGGTAAGGAGGTCGAGAAAAAAAGAGGGAGACAGTTTTGGTTTTTTGAAAGGTTGATTGAAGAAGAAAAGGTCAGGTGAATAAAAAAATAAACTCTTTAGAAGAGAAGAAAAACATCAAAAAGATAGAGAGTGAAAAGTTTGAAAAAGAAGATTGAAAATTAGATAAACAGGTGAAGGAAAATCGTTTGAGGATTGAAAAGATTTGAAAAGATTGAAAAGTAGAAAGGAAAGAGGAGAAAGAAAAGAGGAAAAAAGAAGAAAAGATTCCAAGCAAGGAGAAGGAAAAGAAATAAAGTTGCAAAGGAAGGGAAAGGACCTGAAGTCGGGAAGAAGGCGTTTTTGGAATAATTTATTATACAAAATATATACCTATATCACACACATATTAAGGTAAGAGAGGGTGGGAATAAATTGAATTGTAAAGTGTTTAATATATAAATTATTTTTGTTACTTGATTTGATTTGTGACATAAGAATATATTTCTAAGCACCACGTGATGCGGAAATAATTGACGAATATTTTGTAGTTATACGTTTCTATTTATGTCCTATACCTAAAATTGATAGTTTTGAGATATTAGATTTTTTTTTAATACACACAACTCATCGATACTTATCCAGTGTGCCATGGAAAATAAACATTCTCAAAGATTTATTGTCAAAGTCTAACGTCAAAATCACACTTCGTCGTTTGATGCTTGTGGGTTAATAATTTTCCGTTAAATGCCTTTATTGCTATAAATCAAGTGTTCTCTGATTTTTTGAATAAACGTTTGCTATAGCAAATTTTTTCCGAAAAAATCGAATAACTACAAAACGCCTGAATCAAATTAAAAAACTGAAGGTGTTTATAAAGCTTTAAAAATAGGTAAATCCAAATATGTAAATATATATAGAGTGTTCAATAAAAAATAATAAAGTAGATGGCGACTTCCGGTATAACCGGAAGCGCTAGAAATCTAATAATATTTTCATTGACAAGAACATAATCGACTGTAGTATATAATTCTGAATTTTCAAATTTATATTTTGGCCAGAACTCCATAAACTTCTAATGAACGGTCTCGCTGAGACACCCTGTATAAATTACAAAAATAAAGTAAAATAAAAGCACAAAAAATACGAAATCTATTAATTCGACGATGGAAATAGCTTCATCAGGTGCAAAAGCAGGTAGGGGCGCCAGAAGATCACGTTGACTTGACATGTAAACTACGCCAGAGACCAAAACCTGATTTAAGGTTTTTTTCCTCTAGCGTGGTTAGTGATTCAGATATTACGCCATGTGATTTCTATTTATGAGCGAATGCAAAAGAAAAGGTTTATAGTTAGTCTATTAAATATATTAACCATTTAAAAAGAGGAATAGGTGATTCGTTTAGATCAATTGACTGGCAAACGTTTTCGAAGCATGTTTGTTTATATTTTTTATTGTTAATTGCTTAAGTAAAGTTTATATATTTTTTAAAATTACTACACATCTTGACGTACCTGTTTAGCGAAGTCACACTAATATATTCACATTTTACATTATTTTATTTTAATGCAATATTACGTCAATAGTTTTGTTTATTTAACACTTAACATTGATCTCAGCAACAAAGTTTTTGATATGAAAACATATTGTCTTGAATATTAATTTGGAAATTCGCAGTATGTGAGGGCATGGGGTTGGAATTAATCCTTTGTCGGAGGTATTATACAAGTAAGTTGAGAGGTGAAAGGTGATGAAATTATATCTTGCATTCGGAGTTGCGCTGATGAGACCTGGAAGGCCAAACTCCGCTTCTAATGCTTGACCTATTTTCATTGCTTCGTCCGTAGCGTGAATTCCAACAATATACCATGAGCGCCTATTATAGGCGATTTTTTTGTTTGTATATTCGTATTTCTAGACGTTTTCCTCAGTTAGTCTACTGAAAGTAAACACTGCGTAGGTCTGTGTCTTTTGAGGTGATTTAGTAGACAGTCAAATAATTTTTGTGACGGGAATCAGTATAGTCAGTGTTTTTGTCTTAGGTTCTAGATATTCGTGTAGACAGGATTTTAGAAATTAGTCTGTTGCGTTTATTAAAACTCACTATAAGGAGTTTACAATAAATCAGAAATATAGTGCAATGCAAAACGTGCACGCTATGCGCTAAAAACTGTCTAATAAAGGTAAGCCGAAATACTGAAATATGTATTCATTTATCGTATAGTTTAAAAAATATGTCATCCTTACTTTAAAACTAACTAATCTAAAAATAAACCTTAGTTTTTATTAACCATTTGCGTTAACAAAGGTTTAACAAGGTTTTGAATCTTGGATATTATCTCGCGAAGTAAAAACTTGCACATTTAAGTCCCGGTTTTAACAGCGGAGATACTACTGGTCTTAAAAATTACACAGTGATTATTTTTCTAGAACAGTTTGCTAAGGTTTTTGAGGCTATTGTATCGCGTGAATTCGTTTTTCAATGTAAAAACTTTCTTTCCGAAAAATTGCTGTTACAAAGTTTATGTTATAATGTTTTTTAAATTTTTAACTTGTTAACTTTAATGCCCATGTTTATGCCCCTAGAACTTAGGAGTTACTTTATATTCCCCAGACGAGCACTTTACTCTTTTAATTTATCATTAATGAGGTGCGTGTGTATACAACATAAGAAATGTAATTTGTAGGTTCAACGTTGCAAATCTTAAAAGCCGTTGACATTTATGTTTTTAACTGTTTGTTTTCGGCATTTTGCTTTTCCACAAATACTGGTATATTCTATCTTCGGCTTATACACTGTATCCTCGGATGGAGTTCACAAGCGAAAAAACGATTTTACAACCAACTCACTCTTTTAAAAATCTGTTTGTGGAATTACGGAATCTTAATAAAGCTCATTCTCGTTTAAATTATAAAGGAGCTATAAACAAAAGAATAAAACAAATTATAATTATCTCAGAACACAATGTACACACCATAAATCGAATAAACTTTATAGCAAAAATATTTTCTACCTACGTGTGTAGAAGTTTCATTGTTTACAAACAAAATCCAATCTCGATTGTTTTGATATTTTCTTTTGAAACACAAGAGACCGTAGATCGGAGAAAAGTGTTTGATCTTTTGTTTTGATATTTGGAAGCCTTTCATGTACGATTTCATTTATATTATATTACAAAAGAAAGCAACGCATGCCGAAAGGTGATATGTTGCCTTCTAACTTTTAATGGAATAGGTCAAATAATCTCCTATACAATAGATGTACTTGCAGTCTTTTAGTTTCCTTTACATCAGCAGCAAGTATTACATTACCTTAGAAAAATGAAATTACATCAATGCAGTGATTGCAATATGCACTTTCTTTATTAGTGTTTGTATTGTTCTTAACATTTATCTCATATAATTACTATCTCTTACGTAGATAGAGTTTTGTAACAGATTTCTAATAATTCTGCAATTTAAATACGATAATAATGGTATTAATAATTATTGCAACAAGAAGAGTAAAATTTATAAAATAACATTCATCACGAAATTTTCCAGAAAAAATTATGCTCGGTTTATTGTACATCATGTGTCTGCTGTTGAAGCTAATAGACTCGTTGCAGCTTCAACAAATACTATTGAACTCGCAAGACATAAGCTAAAATAGAATAAAATTTTAAACATCGCTTCCATATTGGGAAACTTCATGTTCTTGTCTACAATTAAGATAGGTTATTCTACTTGTACATAATATCTGCTGTATGATAAAAATTACAGCATTTGAAACATCCTGTTACGATTCTTCCGTTATTTCACTACATTCTCCAAAATATCAAAGAGAAAATATCATAGAGAAAGCTAGTTTCCACGATATAAAAATAATACAAAAATATAGCTCATAATTTAATAAATAATAATAATTTTATAAAGTCCCAAAATAACGTGCCTGCGCGCGTTGATAGGTGAACGCGTGAATAGGTTGTATTCACTAAATTCTACGAAACTGCAAATAACAATAACAATTTCATATACTTCGCAAGCTTATTTTTCGCTTTTTTTATGACCTTTAACTGTAGTCAATTTACTGGTTTAATAGTTAGGCGAGCTATCAATGGTTTGAGACTGTATTCTTAAATAAAAAAGTCTCGCTTCGTGAGGTACCAGAGGGTGTTGTCTGCTAATTAGTTTACTGCTTTTCACTCTTTTGTTAGTTCTCATATTACGGTTCAGGGTTTTACTTCGAAATAACTTTATATAATATTTTATATTCTTTTCGAAAGTAATAAAAACCAGGTTGCTGTTGTACTAACATTTATTGAGTTAGCTAACTTAATTAAGCATAAAATAACATTTTTTTCAAAAACTTTTTACTAATAATGGCGAAGAATTTACACGCACGCAATTATAATGTCGTATTAGTTATTATTAACTTACTAGACGTAATCAAACTTACGAAATCAAAGCTTTTCGTAACGTGCTTTGCATATGGTATAATAGAGGTACTACATTGCAAAGTTCATATTTCCACGGGAACATTGATATCGTATTTTGAAGAAATTGTATTTCCACAGTGGCACTGAGGTCATATGTATGTATGTATATTGTCAATTTTGCTGATATCTTGTTCCTATTGAATTCAAATTATGGGACGGTAGTCACTGCATTGCCCATGTATAAAATTAATCTTATATCGGCTACATCCATCTTCTTATTCAACGTGATATTCTGGAATATACTGCATATCGTAGATAGTTAATTTAATATTAAACCTACCCCATAAATGGCTATAAATTTTAATCGAATGAGGTATAATGGAAAATATATTCAAACAATAACTTAATAAAGACGTATTCTAATATAAAACAGCTTCGCTTTGACATGTCCACTTTTCTTGCGGGATTATAATATAAAGTTAGCGTTAACTCCTCATAAAAGTAACACTATAGATGCGCCTATTGCTTTAAATATTTTAATATCCGAGATAGAAAGTTTTTCAACAAAAAGTGAAGGAACCTAAAGTTGTGTATGTTGTGACGAGTTTGTGAAACTCCACACTAGGTGCCTAATATGATACAAACTTCTTCATATTTGAGTTGGCCCACTGTTAAATGTTTCAGAAATCAATATTTGAGGAAGAAAAAATACTCATAATACTACAGAATATTTAAAAAGTTTTAATTATTTAACCTCTTTAACGTCTCTTGAACAGAATACGTTAGCAAACATACAAATAACAAAAGAATTAATTTTTGTTACTAAATAAAGTTGCTCTTATTTATTTTCTTATAACATCTGAAATTCTACTGGGCAGAATATCAATGATGCCTTCAAAAATCGTATATTATTGTGTTGCATTAATTTTTGGAATTTGCTAAGATGTGGTATGCTATTCCAGTTCGCTAGAACAAAAAATCTGGCCCTGACGTCAAATACTCTTTCATAACTTGTAAAAAGCGATCAATTTGTCTAACAAATATTCATTTGTATCCACAGTTCCTTCAATGAAATAATTTTTTATTGCTGTGGTTCTGTGGAGCATAGCCGATGCAAAAAATTTTGCTTTTCTTTTAAGATAATCAGGATAAACACCTTACCTATGTGTTTTACAAATAATTACCACATCTACATCTACAACACACGACATATATTGGCAGTCTTCCGTGCAGCTTAAAGAATTTTCACTTTCATCTTTTGTGTTAAGATCAAGTTTTTGCAGATCACTAAATAGGCATGGAGGGGTTGCGATTTATTCACGCAGATCACTGACCTTAATTGATAGACCAGATATTGGACATATGTCCGTTGCTAATGTTTTAGAGTGCTGTGCAGCTGAATCTGTATCTTATCGAATTATATTTCTAGCTTTGTATCGTCCGCCAAGCGGTGATTATGATAATTTTATTTGTGCTTTGTCTAGTATAATAATTGATGTTCTACAAAAAGAAACCAAGAAAATTGTGTTGGGTGGGGACTTTAATGTGGATTTTTTGTTACATTCGTTTAGGTTAAGTATTTTAAAAGATATTTTAGCGTGTATAAATCTTCATCAGATAGTTAATGTTCCTACACATGTTGTTTCAGCGTCTGCTACTTGTTTGGATAATTTTTTTATTAATCCTGATGACACTAATTTCAGCGTGGGTTGTACAGAATTTGATTTATCGGATCATAAGTCGCAGTTACTAAATATCAGTATACAATCTATTCACAATAGTACTAGTTACGTGTGGCATCGTAAATATTCTGAGGATGCCCTTATCAATTTCCCCAGGATGCTTTCTAATGAAACCTAGGAAACAGTTTATACCTGCCAAGAAGCAGTTCAATCGTTTAATATCTTCATTGAGTTGTTTACTTATTACATTGTTATTTGTTTTCCCCTTATGAAGTGTAAATATGGAAGAAGTACTGGAAAACAGATCCCCTGGATGTCTCCGAGTGTGCTTCTTGAGGGAGATGAGTGAAAGATACCCCGTTTTTAAAGATGAGTATATTAGATACAGTAAACTATATAATGACACCTTACGTAGTTCTGAAATAGAATCAAACAATACTTACATTTTAAATGCTACCAATAAAAATAAAGCGGTATGGTCATTGATTGGACGGAAGCGTGGCAATTATAATAAAGATGCCCGTCTTCCCGAACATCCAAATAGCATGGATGAACTCTGTGATAATTTTAATACCTATTTTGTATCTCACCCGGCGTCACTCGTCTCTTCTTTGCCTTCATTGGGCATGCACATGCATGGTGCTACTAAATTTATGGAAAGAAGTTGTCATTCTTTCTTCCTTGGTCCTGTTTGTGAAGCGGATATAACTGGCGCTATAAGCAAATTAAATTCAAGTTCATCCCCTGGTTATGATGATATTCCGGCAAGCTTAGTCAAGGGAGTGGTACCACATGTCTCTGAACCTTTAGCTTATCTCTTAAACTTATCCTTCCAGCAAGGAATCTTCCCACCAAAGCTTAAGCTTGCTCTTGTGATACCTCTGTATAAAAAAGGAGATGTAAATTCCTTGGATAACTATAGACCTATTAGTATATTATCTATATTCGCTAAAATATATGAAATAATAGTTGCCCAAAGCTTGATTCAATTCCTTGACAAAATAGTATCCTATATACTAATCAACACGGTTTCTGTAAAAATATATCCACTGACACAGCATTATTCAACATAATTAAGTTCATTTTCGCCTCCTTTGATTGTGGTATACCTTGTATGGGTATGTTTATTGACTTGTCTAGGGCATTTGATACCGTAAATCATGACACCTTGCTAGAAAACTTAAACGTGTACCGAGTGAACGGTGTAGCTGCCGCATGGTTTAAATCCTATCTTCTGAATAGGAAACAGATAGTTTCCATTAAAGATAGAAAATCAGGTTCGGCTAGTGTTCAGATGGGAGTACCGCAGGGCTCAGTTCTAGGGCCTCTTTTATTCCTAATTTTTATAAATGACCTTCCCAGATGTACGCTGATGACATTAATTTTGTTATTTCACATCCTGAGGTTGACTGCCTGTTGGAACTTTCTTCTGAAATATTGACTAATATTAGTGACTGGATGTCCAAAAACAAATCAATATTAAATAGCGAGAAAACTAAATGTATTTTGTTTCAAAATCAGTCAGCTAAGCGTTAAATGTGGTTCAAAATTATACAAACCTAAAAATAGTAAATTCATGTAAAATTTTAGGAGTGATTATTGATGAAGAGCTGAACTGGACAAACCACGTTGATCATTTGTGTGCAGAGCTATCAAAATTATGTTACGCGTTATCACAATTATGGAAATCCTGTAGTGTCGATGTAGTAAAAACTTTTTATTACGGTAACTTTTACTCGCGCATGAGATATGGTATACTTTGGTGGGGGATGAGCTCTGCCTCGGATCGTGTACTTCTTCTGCAAAAGAGAGCAATAAGGATCATGCTTGGTCTAAACTATAGAGAGTCGTGTAAAAACCATTTCAAAACAAACAACTTGTTAACTGTATATGATACTTATATACTGGAGGTTCTGTGTTTTGTGAGGAAACACTGCATGTCCTTCTCTCATCGTGCGTCGCACCGTTACGGCACTCGGGGATGTGATCTTTTATTGCCACATTGATACACAGGTCAAGTCGATTTCAAAGGGGCATACTATTCATGGGCAGTAAACTATTTAACTGTTTGCCAGATACTGTGACAAACATCACTAATGATATGCAGTTTACTAGATCTGTGAGGGATATTCTGTACAATTTTAACTGCTACAGTATAAATGATTTTATATTGCACTTCCAAACAAGTAGAGGGTAGTATAGTTATATTTATAGTAAGTAGTATTCAACACACCCTACATATGTACTATTTGACGTATTTCTAACATGTCAAACATGCGACGAAATAAAGGTATTATTATTATTATTATATCCAGTAACGCCTCATTGCTTCATTGTATTGTATGATACTGCTAAGGTGTCCAATTCCTACGTTGTCTGATCAATTTTAAATTGTAATGTTTTTGTCCTGATTCATTAAAAATGGCTTTTCTTAAACTCAAGCTTGTGAATTTTGCGGATAATTCCAAAAACGAACCCGAGTTGGTATTTTCTACAAAAAATATCATGCTAATTAATTTAGGACCTAACTAATTATATACCATTTATCACTTTTTGCTGGTGTAGAAGAAAAACTAAGGTTTAATTAGGTGAGCCAATTGAAATAGGGAGAAGCCGCATTCAATTGCAAACATAGCAGTCGTATGCCCAAATAAAAGTATGAAAAGATCTTTACCGTGCTTTTAATTTTGTTATTTTTAATTGAATATCCTATATATTGTTCCATATTTCGAACAGCTTCTTTTATTAATTATAAAAATATATATTTTATATGTTTAATTCAATAAGAATCAACACAAACATGTTCAAATATTTTGTTTATTATTTCATTTTTATTTATTCACAAAAGCAAAACTCCTGAATACAAGAAATTTTGTTGATTCAGTTTCAGCGGAAAAAATAGTAGTAGTATATTGTTACATTGTAGAAAGACGCTTCCATGACTCAATTCGAAATAGTTTTTTGAAGAAGTATAAATGTAAACCTAGTAAAAGTATAACCCAAACCAATAGAGACATTATTACCTGCAGATTATAAATATTTCGCAACTACCATTTTACCAATAAAAAATTAATAGGTAAGCACGTGAGCAAAATGTTTGAATGGAAAAAATTGTATTTCAAGCACGATTTTATAAATTCTATTTAAGGTTTGGTGTGAACTAATTGACTAACAATGTGGTTTGAGCAGTTTGTTTTAATGACATACTAATAAATGAATGAAATTGAATCATTTGGTATCCAAACAGCCATAACTTTTTAATTAACGCAATAATTTAAATGAAAAATACCAAATGTGGTCGGAAAATATGGAGATTTAACGCTCTCAAATACGTTTTTGTGCTCGCATTTCAAGAACCAAGTTTATGTAAAACATTATTTAGACAATACACGAGAATAATTATTTCTAGAAATTCGTTTTCCAAATCAAAATGAGGATATAATAAGCAATGTGTATATTCAATTTTTTACGAAGGTAAAAGGAGATATGAAATTAGAAAATTCAGCTGTACATTCCAATATATCTGGAACATAAATTATAAAATTATAATTTCTTCGGCAGAATACCTTGCAATAATTTAATTTTATGGGAATGTTTTACATACCTTGTATCAAAGACGAGCAAATTTATTTGCTTATTATTATTTCAGTGATATTTGTAAAACATTGATTTTTGAGCTTTTTATTTTGTCATGAAAAAAATTGTGTAATCTACTACCATAAAATCTATTGTGTACAAAACATGAACCTTTTTAACACTTGCAAGAAAAACCATTTTCCTTATTTTCTTATATTTGGTATGCATTCTGGTGTTTTTAAATCAATATGATATGAGCAAGTTCTATAGGCACTCTTCGCTTAAAAAGTTAGGATTAGGTGTTTAAACGAAATAACCATTATTGTCTAACAATAAGAGCTTCTAATCTTTTATAGTTTAATATTTGCTGTAATAAGTATTGCATGAATTAATCTTTGCATTTTTTCCCAAATTTTTACAATTTTGGCTGTAGTTGTAAATTACATCACTTTTACATAAATAGTATTGGACGTGCAAGTATATTTTAAAGGCTTTTTTTCTGACATTGAGACTTTCTTTAAAAAATGCCTACAATATATTTTTCCTTCAACTATAACTTCTTCCAACTTTGAGGGAGCACATGAATTCCATTCCAATAGAACCGCTCATCTTTTGAGGCCAAGAAGGTATCGACCCAATTTTTGATACCTTCAACTGATGTGAAGCGTATTCCAAACCAAGGCATTCTGCATTGATCGAAACAAGTGGTAGTCAGCAATGTGTGTGCTATACGGCAGGTGGGATAAGATTTCCCAGCCGCTATTTTCCAAGTAAGTTTCAACGGATTGGGCAACATGCCGAGCATTGTCATGATGCAAAATCAATTACTCGTATCTGGTCGCCCATTCCGGTCGTGTTTGGTTCAATACTCACTTAAATTTGATGATTTGTTATCGGTAGCGTTTCCCATTAACGGTTTGATCCGGTTTCAGCAGCTCATAATGTACCACATTCTTCTGATCCCACCAAATACACAATCACCTACGAATCATGGATATTCGGCTTTGGAATGTTCCGGGTGGGTTGGGCCTCACATATGATTTCCTGCGTTTAGAGTAGTCATAATGGATCCATTTTTCGTCCCCAGTAATGGTACGATGCAGAAAAGAGTTCCTTTTGTATCGTTGAAGCAGCATTTCAGACATGCAAAATCGCCTTTCGATGTCTCGTAGTTTCAGTTCGTATGGAACCCAATTTTCCATTTTCTGGATCATACCCATGTTGTTTAAACGCAATGTAATGGCTTGTAGAGTCAATCTCAAATATTCAGCAACCTCCTTTTGAGTTTGCGAGGGGTCTCTGTCAAATAAAGCCTTGAATTCAGCGTCTTCAAACGTTGCTGGCTTTTCTTTGCGCTCTTTGTCGCTTATATCAAAATCACCACTTTTGAACCGTCTAAATCACAATTCACAAGTCGAAAGTGATGGAGCATGTTTTCCATTAGCCTCACACAGCATATGATGACTTTCCGCTGCACTTTTCTTCAGATGAAAACAAAAAGCAAAGCTTCCCGCTTTTGTAGACACAAAAGATAGTTGGAGCTCAAAAAACTATGTTATTTACATTTGGAAAGAATGACACATACTGATTTCAATAGCCTAATGATGACGCGCTTCAACATAAATATAGATACCACATTATACGAAGCTATTTAATACTCCCTCTGTTGTCGTTTTTGTGGTGGTTTACAGATTATAAAGGCATCGATTTTATTAGAATTCTCTTACGTTTTGACATTAGTACATCCAAAACACTCAAATTTTTTATGTCACAGATGTCATTAAAAATTTAAATGTCAAAAATAGCCTTTACATTCGCTGTTATAAATGTCAGTTTAGTGAATTTTATGTTAAAAATTTTATATAATATAATAATATGTTATTATCTAATACTTCTTTTTTCTACTTAACTTCTTTCGAGAAAGGACCAGATAAAAATAGGTGAATTATTATCAATAAATTATAACATTTATAAAAGGTAGTTCCATACGAAGTGTCAAATTTATAACCTTTAAAGACCAGCAACTTGTAATAGAATCAAAATGCCGATTTTACAAGTATTTCCAATTCGCACTTTAGATGATAAACAACGTTTTCATTTCCACAGAGTTTCCGGCAACACGGAATGGCATTCGTGAGACACAGTTACTTTATAGTGCTAGTGCTATCGTGTGGATTTATTGGTTATCTGGTGTTAGGAGCGGTGATATTTTCCGGAATTGAATACAAGTATGAAAAGGCCGAGATTAATAATCTGATAAAACTTAGACGACATTTTCTAGAGAAGAACACCTGCGTCGCAGGTAAGTGCTTTTTAGTATCTATTTAGGTATACAGTTTTTGTTCGATGAAAAGTTTAACGGGTTTCTAAATGTAAATATTTATATCGTCACGAGATTATCAATGACGGCCAGGAAAGCTTTACAAAACATACAAACGGCTGTTACATACAATATTATAAAGCGATAAAGCTTTCATTAAAAAATTTAAAATATTTTGCATGAGAATTTCATTTCATATTTATTGTGCTTGCAAAGTTTAATACAGAATACCTACAAACAATACATTGTTCGTTATATCTAACACTATATTTGAAAAAGAATACCAGCTGTTGATCTCCAATTGAGGATCGTCTTTTCAAAACACAACAAGATGAATATTATATGTTGTTTAGAAAATACACTTGTGTGTTAAATATAATGGCTATAGTCTAAAGAAAAGGTGATCAATTGAAATTGAAATAGAGGTCAGTCAATGGTCAATCCTCGCTATTATTTTTGTAGATTTCTTACCACTTTATATTTCCACGGATTTATAATAGATTGATAAGATTTTTACAGTCATTATAAAATTCTTAGCGTTTATTGCGACATGCTATAGCAAGCTAACCCTGTAGGTGTCCCTTATTCATATTTGTAATGTAAACCTGTATCAGCCACCACGGCTATTTCAGTATATTTTGAAACAAACAATACTTATAAAATAAGTACACTGCCAACATCTTGAAAGTTAACGACTCTTAACATACATATTTCTCTAAATTTCCTAGTGTATTTGCAGGAAATTTTTCAAGGAAATTTAATACCTATATTTCTAAACTTCAAATTTTGACGGTAAGTAGACAGTGCTTCAAATAATTAATATTAAATTTTAATGTAACTTACCATTTACATACATGTATCTGAATAAAATTGTTTTTAAATTAAGAAATTGTTTAGATAACTGAAATATAAAATAACATAACAAGAATTTAGAACGAATGCTGATTGAATTATTTTAATATTTTATCCATGCTCCATTGGCGTCGATTACTTGCTGTAAACGTTGACATAATTGTTCTTGTATAATCTGGAGTTAGTTCTTCCCAAGCTTCCACAATACTTTCCCAAAGTTCATTTGACGCTCTAAAATTATTTCTGTACAAACGTTTTGTCATTCGTCCCCAAACGTTCTCAATAGGATTAAGATCAGGACTCCTTGATGGCCATGGAAGAATATTAATATTGTTGGTAGCAAGCCATTGACGCACAACGTTGGAGGTGTGAATTGGAGAGTTGTAGTGCTGAGAAATAAAATTGTTCCCAAAAAGCTGCGTTACCGAAGGTAACATAATATTTTCCAGGAGATCTCTGTAATAGTTTCCAGTCAACCTTCCTCCAACATTCCAGTAAACATCAGGTACCAAACAACTGATCCAAGCCCACACCTGCACCGAAAATCTACCACTACGGTGCGTTGGCTTTATGTACCGTTCTTCATAATGCGTGTTTGTAGGCCTGTACATACGGACCGGGCCGTCGTGGGATGACTGGAAGACCTTTTCATCTGAAAAAATAACGCGTTCCCAGAAATCGGCGTTTTCATTTACATATAAATTAGCAAAATTTAATCTGTCTTGCTTATGCTGTGGCTCTAACGCAAACTTTTTGGAAGCAGAATAATTTTTCAGCCCAAAATCTCGAATACCTTGCCTTGCTGTTGAAATGGAACCCGGAAAATGGGTTTCGTATGCCGCTTTCACTGCCGTTCCAAAAGGGTTTCTTTGAATCCAATTCACCAATAAAGCATCATCCTCCAATGTTGAAATTTTTCTCGCTCCACCACCATGCACATACGCTAGATCAACCCCTTGATCAATATTCTGCTTTAATTTAAAAATGCAGGTTTTACTAACATGCAGATCATCTGCCACCGTTTGCATGCTCCAGCCATTTTCTAACAAAGTTCTTGCTCTTACTTTTTGAGCTTCACTGAGACGGGGCATCATACAATATTTACAGAAGTCTCAGATATTGTAATAAGGAAAATACAGTTTGACTGATTTTATGACACTTATGACAGTCTACTAATAGCGTTTTTGACTTATCGCAGTTTTATGCGCTGAGTGTATTTTTCTCCTTTATTAATATGTATTAAAATAAAATAGAAATACATTCTGTGCATAACAGTACAAAATAAGTCAAAAGCGCTATTATATAGGTAATAACGGTACATAAAGCCAGCTTTACACCAGGCTACGAAAATTTTCAGCAGTCGTTAACTTTCAAGCTGTTGGCAGTGTACATCCATGCATCATTGGTCACACAACTATAAGCACTCTTCGCGATATCTCATATTGTGAAGAATAACAATATGTGATTGTCTGGTTTCATTTTCGAGTTTATAGTTATTAAATAGAGTAAATATTACTAAAAAGAGGAAAATTAATCTTCACGACAAGTCATTTTAAAATAATTTGAAGTTTTAATTATTATTGATTTCATAATTTTAAATTGTTGAACTTATAATGTCTTTCGTACGATATTTAATACTATATATTACGCAGTAAAATATCCATACGAAGCAGTGGCGTTACTTGGTTGCGTTCTATCTGAAGTAATATATGAAAAATCAAACTAAAAAAGTTTTCAGAAGTGTATAGTTGCAATATAAAAATCAGGAACAATAAATGAATGCGCATATGCATTCATAGGTCGATAACTTGGTATCGATATAGCAAGAAAAATAATAGTTATACTTAAGCACTGTTATCAAGGGGGAATTTGTTACTTTGTGGCATATAATTATTACTTAAAAACGGTCCCTCTGATAGCGTATAGTCATTGAACTCATCTTGTACATAGTTGTGAAATAAATCTAGTTATATTTAGAAGATGTATGAAGTACTATAACCCTTACACCATTTATACATGGCGCCTGTAAACAAGGCAAGTGCTATTAAAACAATCGATAACATATATGTTTTATTTGTGAAATTTGTTTCATCATATTCGCGTTACACAACTAATCAAACAATGAACATTTCTGCTTTAGTAATGTGAGTGAATTACTAACGAAACGAAATTATTTTGCAACGATGCGGTAGATTTTAACTGACTAACTTCAGAGACCTATATTCCCAGAAATAAACTGTTTAATAAGTATCTTTTCAACTCGTATAAAGCATAAATATTCTAGTATTCTATGAGATCTTCATTTATAGTTCCGTTTCCATCGACTGCAATCAGGTTATCTATGTTATTTCATTTTTAAGAGAACTATTTCCATTAACTTCTGTATTAACACAGAATAGCAACGTCGCGCTATGCACTGATTTTGTGAACACCTCCACAACCTTCTACCACTCCTTCAGTTCCTAACTCAGGAACTCTACCAGGACCAAGTTCTATCGATCTTTCAAACCAAGAAGCTATTGTTACAGAGACCGAAGAATATGTCTCACCCAACTAATAAATCAATTGGAACTGAATTTGTAATAATGTCGATAATTTAATGCTTGCAAGTTACAAACATAAACCGGAAAAAATGACATCTTTTATAAATGTTTCAAAATTGAATTTAAAAGCTGCTCTTTTATATATAGGGAAGATCTACCCTTCCATGTGTGTCGGATATGCTATTGACATGACGAAAATATGAAAATATGACACGCATCCTTGATAAAATTAATTAAACCACTTATACACTGTATATCATTGCTTATGTCAAAATAATTCCAATTCTATTGGGACATGATATACGTTACTCCTTTGCCAAAGAATTTCGTCAAAGCAATAAAAAAAGAGGGAGCCGGATTTTAATACCCTAAACAAGAATTTCCTGATATAACTGATGCTAGACAGAACAGAGAGAATACTTATAGGCTCACAGATTCATGTGTTACAAGAAGTTCGAAAATTTGCAATAATCTTAAGCATTCTTTCTTTTTTTGTCGTGGTTTCGGACTCTCTCCATGTTATTCCATGTTTGTTTCGGGCTTATCGCTGGTGTATTATCCCAGCTATTCCTTGGTCTACCTCTTTTACTATTATGTATTGTCTTGCTTCTTCCGTGCGTACAATGCGTCTAAACCGTTTCAATTTTTGCTTCTCTAGGGTTTATAGAATCGACATTACTTTTAAGTCTTGTCTTATTTCCTTAACACTCATACGTTAAAGTAGGTGAATACACTGTGTTTTGTTTTCGTTGAAAGTTTCTTCTTTCTTATAAAAGCGTTGTTAATGTCGTACTTTCAATTCTGCCAATTCTGATCATTGTTCCACTTGTTTGATGTCTAGATAAGTTTTTAGTAGATTTTTTATCGCTATTTGCATACACCTCTAAATGATCGGCAAAGACGTTTTCCGTTATTTCAACCAACTCCATATTTATATATCCTGTTTGAATATTCTTTGTGTTGTTTTTAACATCTTTCGTTACGTTATTAAAAAGTATAGGGCTAAGTACTTTTTCTTGTTGCAATCTTTGCTTACTTTCAAATTCTTCAGATTGAATAACACGATTTTACAACGTTTCTAGTAGTCTCTCTCTCCTACTAGTATATTCTGTTTATTCCTCTTTTTTCTAAGCTATTCGATAACAAATGTTCGGGTATACAATCAAAAGCTTTTTGGCCCTTTTCTTCAATCATATGTTTCCAAGTGAATATATTATTTGAAAAGCTCTACATTTTCTAAATCTAGTCTGTGATTCTTTGAGTTGTGCTTCGATTAATATTTTTTCAATAGTTCTTTCATATACCGTTAGGATGACGCACACAAAAGACAATTTCTCTATAGTTTCTACTTATATTGTCTCTTTTTTGTATGCAGGTAGTAATATTCCCATTTCTCAGTCCTCGAGTAATTTCATTCCATTTAATTTTACTCCATTTTCGTTCATATTTTTCACTATCTATGTTGTTATTCAGTCTATTTCTGATCTCTTTCCTCTTTCTTAGCATCTTTATTGCTTTGGCTACTTCTATTATGGTTATTATGTCATGTTTTATGTATTTCTTACTTTCTGTGGGTGACTTATTCACCTTTTCTATTTTGTTTCCAATTATTTTCGTGTTGAGTAAACCCTCGAAATATTCTCTCTATAGCTCGACGTAATCGCTTAAGGAATAAGAACTCTAAAAGTCAAGACAAAATTGTTAGTGAAATGCTTAGAAATTATCCAGCATTAAGCTGCAAAAAGAGTCTCAAAACTTCAGTTTTTGCATGTGCATCTGTACTTCTTTCCCCCGACTCTTGACAATGTTAGCGACAAGAACAGTGAAAGGTTTCTAGACATTTCAACCATCAAAAAACGCTCTCAAGGCAAATGGAGTAGCAAGATGCTTGCAAACTGCAAAGTGAAGAGGAAGACTTCCTAACTATGTTATTGCATTATATCATAAATGTGGATTTAATTTGGTACGATTTTTCCAAAGCCAGACATTTTAGGAGAAATGTATCTTTGTTATTATTATCACCCGTTTTTACGGCACCTAATGTCTAACATTTTTGGAACATTATGTATATTTTAGATTTCAAGTTATACACTTTGCCTTGTAAGTGTATATAATATAAGTTTTTAAATACAAAATACATAAATATAAATGTGGATTGCTTAAAGATGCCTATTACTTTGAACTTATAAATATACTTTCCTTATATTTTTCTTATGTCGTAAAATATTATCGTACATAGATACTTATACATATACATATGCTTATGTACTTTACTGAGGTTGAAGTTTATCAAATGTTTATTTACTTCTTTGTTTCTCAAAATAATGCACACATGATTAACTTTTAATTCCTTTAATTCATCATTTTTATGTACTTCAAGAAATAAATATGCATGCTGGCTTTCGTTGAAAAAGATTGCTTTTAGAAGCTGTGTGTAATTCTAATTTGTTTGGCAATTTTACTCCGGATATACATATGTAAATCCGTATGCTTTAAAATGTATGAATATTTTACATATATGTATGTAATTCTACCGCACGGTAATCTAGAGTTGCAGTAAAATGTTCAGGCCAGAACGATACAAGACAATTATATTCATCTATATCCTCTATACAGAGGACGTTTTAGTATATTGGTTATCGCTCATAACAACGAATACTGAATAATAAATATTAGTTGGTTCTGAATCAGTTGTAACAGTTAGTATTCGTATCGAGTGTATTTGCAATCGTGCCTTTTCCGTTTTCCGATAGCACTACCATTAATATCACAGTTGTTCAATAAAGCTATTTTGCTGATTGTTCCATTGAGTTTAGCGCGTAACGTTTTCAATGTATTTTAATAGGGAGGCAAAATGAAGATATTGTC
Organism: Holotrichia oblita; assembly: GCA_023690525.1. Taxonomy (NCBI): domain Eukaryota; kingdom Metazoa; phylum Arthropoda; class Insecta; order Coleoptera; family Scarabaeidae; genus Holotrichia; species Holotrichia oblita. The sequence goes on along the minus strand of CM043021.1, from coordinate 71,719,196 downwards.
CTTTTCGTGGAATATTAATTAATACAAGTCTAATCTTAAATTACTCAATTTCATTTTTCCGAAGTATCTTTCTAGTGTTTTTGTAACATTCAATTTATTTTGGTAACTAGCACTATTTCTGGAATACAAATTTACATATTTTATTTACATTATGAAATGATTGATGGTATCTAAAAATTATCGTACATAGATAGAAGGAATGGGTAGATAGTTCTAACTTGAGAATTTGTGAAGTTAGATTTATCTGTCGATAATATAGGTAAGTAATATATTTCATGTGGCTGACACCTTTTAAGGTAACATTTTAATCTTGCAGAGAGGTTGATTTCACCAACGTAGCCAATGAAATTCATGTGTGATATTATGGGAGTAATATCAACCATGTAACTAACACCTTATTAATTGACAACCTTCTATTAATAACTAATGTGTATTGTTTACGTATAAGCGTGCTGGCAAAACGAAAATGTTCGTGTTAATATCGCTTGTGACGGTAGTTATGTATGTATGTCATTTGTGGTCCGAACTTTGAAACGTATGTATGGCAACGATTGAAGTAAACATAAAGCTAATTAATAGCTGTGGAGGCGATATGTATGGATATGTATATTATTCTTATACAAGGTTTTCCAATAAGAGGCCCAATTTTAATGAAGAAAAAAACATTTATTTATTTTTAAGTAGTACAAAAAATATTTATTTAAATTTCAAGTACAAATTCTACAATAACTTATGGAAAATTACATCCAGTAAATACCCACCTCAACCCTGTGTACAAACGGTTATTCTTTTAAGGTAGCTTTGCATACCGTTATCCCACAATTGAGACCCTATTTGGCGAATAGCAGCTCAAATAGTGGTTTTGAGGGCCGAAATTGTTTGCGGGCCATTAGTGTAGACTCTTTTCTTCACGTCACCTCAAAGAAAAAAGGCTAACGGAGTATAAATGTACGATCTGAACGGCCGACTTATGTACGCGTTTTACGAAGTAACGCGCATAGGAAGTTTTGCGCAGTATTAAACCACAGCAAATAGCAACTTATTGAAAATTAAGAGGGTTTTCGACCGTTGTTGTTGGATTTTCGAAACATGCTGAGATGGAAGGATTATCTGCTTGTATTTCCAACACCCAATAAACGAAAGCTCGGCGTTATTCATATCTTCCAGCTTCAATTTCTATATCACCTGTAATTTATAATCATATAGGCTTAATATCTTTATGCAGAGTGCAAAGTCGGTCTGTGATATCCTTAGCGTCGTGGGATACACAAATCTGGGTTTTCTGTGACATTTTCAGCGACAGCGGCAAAATCCCAGGTCATTATGAAATATTGTCACCCGCTGCACTTTTCCAGAGAAAGAATGGGTAAAATAAAAGCACAAATCAAATCATCCACATGATTTTTTTTTAATCTGTGGAGGGTGCTAGTTGCAGCAGCTTCTTAAGTTTCATTTGTAGTCTGACTACCGCTGTAACTGCTTGCGATGTAATGAATGGTAGATAGATGGAGTACAATTCTGCGAGAAAAATGTCGCCTAACCACTTTGGCTATCAATCGGTTAGCAAGATTTGTAGCACACTAACAAGTAAATCTGGTAAACTCGTTAAAACTTTGGTATTTTTAGTCTGCATACCTGAATTAAGTGCTCTGTATTGAGAATAATAACAGACGAGTATACCGTAAATTCGAAAGCAATAAAAAAATATTTCGCGGATTTATCTAAGTTCTTCGTAAATTAATATACAGTGAAATCCGTTTAACACGAACCCGCTTAAGAAGAAATATCGGTTAACACGAAACAATAAAGCGGTCCCGAAAAGTACTATGTATTTGCATACATTTTTTTTCTCTTAACACGAACAAAAATCGCTTAACACGAAAAGATATCGGTTCTCGGAATGAACAAAATACTGAAAACAGCTGCCGCGTCGGCGAGAATAAAAAGGTGTTTGAAATCAAAGAGAATGAGACAATGTTGTTTATCTCAAAAGGACAATACAAAAAATATATCAGATTATTTTTCAAAAAAGTTATACACGTTTTATTTGTTTTTTTTTCATTACAAATTATGTATCTACCTATTAAATTTCAGTAACTTCTTGTTAATATTTTTGTTTTATTGATTTTTGTTAATGGCATGTATACCTACAATAGATACGTTTTATGGCAATTTGAGTCGTTTAAAATGGTCGCGATAGTACATACATATACATATATACCTATGTATATACTTTTCGTAATATCCTTTAACACGAACATCTTTTAACACGAACAAATATTTCGATCCTGTCAGGTTCGTGTTAAACGGATTTCACTGTAGTTGGTTCAATATAGCCCAGAATGGCTACCATGTTGTGTATAGGACAACATTACTGAACGAATTCTTAGTTCTCCTGGACGGCCCATACCAGAACAGTGACGAAGAAGACTGAAATAGCTCATTTAGTTTATTGTGGTTTTTGTTTCATTTCGATTTCAGAGTTTTGAAATAAACTTTGAATATGACGAATAATAATTACTTTCATTATTAGCACGTAATTTTAATGAAATATTGATTTTTCCTCATTATTTGTCCACTAAAATGCTGGTTATTAAGTTATTCTTCTTACACTTATATAATAAAAAGAAATAACATATCTCTAGATTGGAGGAATCAACCTCTACGCATAGTTTTAAATGCAACTTTTTTTAACACAAAAAATACGATAACTGGACGTCGAATATTGGACGGGTTCTGAACTCAAATTCGGTTAAGTATGTGAATATTTTGACATTAAAAGAGGGTCACAAAGGAACACCACTGTTTCTTCCAATTTTTAATATAATTCAAATCAACACAATAACGGATATAACTTAAAATGTCTAAAAAATCAATATATCACATATGCACGCGGGAAAGTACATAGACTTAACATGTTTTGTATGGAATATGAATGTGTTTTTAAATATGTATATATATACTTTAGCACGCTAGTAGATGTCATCCGTAGATATGACAAAGATGTCGAGTACAGATTAGGTAGGAAAAATAAGGTCATTAAGTTTCCTGTATAGAATAATAATAATAATTTTATGTAGAACGCAGAATAATGTCTCGAATGAAATTTTATTTTTATAACTATATTTACCATAAAAAGAGGTATGAGAGCAACACCCTTATTTAGAATTGTTATCGTCCGATTTGTACTGTGTTTGAATTTATGTAAATGTGTTAGATATTATAGTTTCTATTTTAGTTTAGATTATAATTCAAATTCTGTTATAGTTTCGGAGATATTTCCACAATATTACAGTATTTTCTTATGTAATATTTATGTATTAACTGTTTTATTAGCTATAGAAGCCGTGATTTTGGATCGAATAAACAGCATCTCATTTTATATCCTATTCATTTCATCCATTTTATTTTAACGTTTTCTGAAGATTTATTCAAACTGTCAATAATAAATGTTTCCAAAGAGGACTCATACTGCATTAAAATAAGAGATAAACTTATGTATCTCTAGGGAAATGCCAGACCGATACAACGCTTACTGAAGAATATACCGGATGCAGAATAAATTTGACAAAATTCACTACAAGACAAATTCTATACATACCAAATCCATACAACACAAGAGGTAAATACATATGTTGCTGTATGATTAAATTGTAAGTTTATATGTAGATGATCCGGTTGTCGGTTGATCATGTATTCAATCAAGGAATAACTTCTATACTAGCGGTCACCAAGGTTATGGATAAATCATGTCTCAGCAATAGCATTTGTGTGTACAAGTCTAGCAAGCTTTTAATATCAGATATCTTTCCACTTGTAGGTTAAATAAAACACGAATTATAATATTAAAACAATGGACTTAGAAATTATTTATCCTAGAACGCTACAATAACGATACCTTCAAATCAAATTCCTCCAAATTTTCATTTTTTTTGATGCCAGAAGTGTTTCAACTTCTTTGTGTTAGATACATTTTTCAAAGATAATTTAAGAATCATTTTCTCAATAGCTATAGCATTACCATTAATAGCAGTAATAAATAAAGGAAAAATGTTAAGCTTAAGATTAGAAATCGATTTTTGTCTCTTTATAATTCTTGTCGCGTGACGAAATATTTGCTAACAGCCCTGACTATAGCAGCACATTGACGAGTAATAACCATAAAAATCGATTTCATATTTTAATGAGATATGGAAATTAATGAAAAGAAGGAAGATGTGAATTTTGAATTGGTAAATGGGTTAAGATGAATTTAATCTTCTGTGTGGACTAAATCATAAATGCAAAGACTTTTGTAATTAGTGCTAAAGATTCAGCTGCTCTGGATGAAGTAGCATTGCTTTAGAAAATTAATGGGAGGATTTTTAATTATTTCGAAACATTGGGGTGTATAATATATATTAAATAAATAATTATGTTTTATGTGTTCCTTACACAATTGAAATTGAAAGGAATATACACCATAAACTTATCCGAAGAACAATACTATAGCGAGAGTGAAACCGAAGTTCGCTTAATAAAGTTCAATAAGTTCCATTACTCGGCAAACTTCGAACTAATATACATAACACGAGAATCTCTGCAAGCAAGTTGGGATTTCTCCAAATACATAGTCTTGTACCGTTAGGTATTTTGAGAAGCATTATATTATCTCTCTGGTCTGATCTAATAAATTAATTGTAAATTTTGTTTATTTAAAATGTATTACTACTAAGAATTGCTTAAACATTTTTTTTATATCTGGTGTATAAGTTTATTTTATTAGCCATTCAACAAATAAATTATAGTTTTATTAAATCACACAAAATAGACAGATTTTATTTAGATACACTAACAACAAAATTGAATATACAATCCATTTTCCTGTAATACATATACATATATCTTCATAACTGTAGTAGTAAATTCACTTAAGTTTGCTCCAATTCAATTTTGTTCTATAATATCACTTAAATTGAAAACGAACTGTCATTCCTGCGAGTTCTTAAAGCTGCGGGCGATTACCTACATTAGAAGTTAGCAAATACCAATTAGGCATCAACTCTTTCTGAAAGCTTGTCGATAAGTTTCGATATAAACTTATTTACGAAATACACAGCGTCTACCACGGAAGCCGTTCATTACAAGTTTTCATAGCTCCTAACTATTTACGTATGAATTTGATACGTTTTGATTAAGGATAGCCCATAGTGTTATTTCGTTCTAAAATATTTTTGATGCAGTACAACTTTCAACATATTATTGCGTTTTTGGATTCTACAATAGATTTTGCAATGCACCGTATTAGATTTCCTTATATCTATCTTCAACTGTTTTTGAGTTATCGCAATTTGTTTTAAAATGCTGCCTTTTGCGAAGTGATTTTAGTAGCCATTTCATATCTTCGAAACAACAAGTACAATTATAAGGTTCACGAAATACATTTCGAAATCCATCACAGGTTATTTAAAATTTAGTGCCAAATTCGAAAAATTTCAAACTTAAAAAAGTCATTTTTACATATATCTAAGCAGATTTAATTTTCACATAGATACGCACATTTGACAGTAAATGCACTGTTAATGCAACTAACTGCACAAAACCCGAATGAAATCAAGTACTTTTCATGCTCTTCTCCGAATTCTATAACCGCAGTTTCTAATAAACTTCGGAACTAGCTCATGTCAATTTATCGAATTTTAAAACTTCAGAGAATGTATATAAAGAAATCCTAATATAACACTGGGAACGAACAAAAATCGAGTCAAATATTGTGAAACTATTTTATCAAAAATTCAAGGACACGGAAATTTTTTGTTAATTTGGAGCACTGAATCTAAGTTTTGTCAAAAAAATCGACGAAATGATATTTAGAATTTTTAAAAGGATCAATTACACATTTTCTTCTTACATCATGCTAGATGGTGCAGCTAGATGGTGCAGTTGCCTAGAACACTAACGAGGTTTATCGGTAATTGATAGAAACGTTTCGACTCCAATGGATCTTGCAGATGCTTTTTCGTTTCCCAGAATTGACGCCACTCAACTTTTACCCTTAGCGGTGTATAAAATATGGTACATCTACTGATAAGAAGCAACACCTTTTTAATTGAATATGAATAGTCTTTGAGAAATTAAATCGAAATAAAATAAGAGGAGCTTACCAGGAAAATAAAAATTATAAAGTACTTTGAACAGAATGGGGGTCATCTAGAATATATAGTTTTCTTTTAGTTTGTATATTATTTTAGCTTTTTCTGTTTTATTTGTCATTAAAACAATTTTCATTTGTTTATTGTGTTCAATAACAATCGCCAACCTTGCTTCGTTTAAAGTAATTGTTGCCTCTGTCGTTATACTCACAGGTTAACCGCAATTTTATTATGATATTTGATTAACAACGAAACTGCCAAAGGTATAGGGAAATCTGTATCATAATAAATATGCAGGCTGCTTTATTTGAAATAAGTGACTTTTTAAGTTTGACGTTTCTAGGCTTTGCGACTAAATTTGAAACACCTTATCCAACTTGTGATGGGTTTCGAAATGTATTTTATAAACCTTTATGATTTTATTTTCTATTTCTAAAATGTTGAGGTTTTATGTTTAAATAAAAACAAAAGAAGTAATTACTTGTAGAAGGCAAAAATATAATAATATACAAGATATTGCATTTAAATTAAGACATCGGTTTTAAAGGATGTTGTACGGCATCGAAAATATTTTAGAACAATAGAAGTCTTAACGTGAAAGCTTCAAATTCATAAAAAGAGAATCTGGAAACTTCTAATGAACGCATTCCGTGATAGACCCTCCACCTTTATGCACCTTTAAATGATTCTTTTAATTAATGCTCTCTGTTCTTCTTTGTCTGTGCTAGTAAAGATAGTCCTGACTATTGCTTCCTTCACAGTGAGTCTAGCGATAGCTTTGTAAATTTTCCTTGCTTTGTGCTTCTCATTCTACGTTTATACGAGTATGTTCCATGGAGGCTTTCTTCGTCTTTTGTTATAAATGACTACCTATACAAAATACAAATTGACTTTCTTGGTATATAAAACTTTTACAAATGACGTCTTTGATACCACCAATACTTCAAAAGTTTTGTACTACCAATATATAGAACTGTTTACCTAGCCAGTATGCATTTTTGTTAACAGCAAATTCAAACCTATTACAAAAAATGATTGAAGTGTACAAGCTATGTACGGCCGGCATAATAAAACCAACACAATTAAAGTCACAATCGTAACGGAGACACTTTGTTTAAAATTACTTTTTTATAACAATTGCAATATCAGTTTCTCCTGTTTCGAAATAGATTTATGAAATTTATTTGTGTTCTCTTCCTTATAATTTTTTTTTAATGTGTGGTGGGTGCTTAGTTGCAGTGACTCCGTAAGCTGTATTACTTGTCTGGCTATCACTACAACTCTTGCGGTGTAGTTTAGTGTGTGTAAGTTGTGTTTAAATGGCTTTGTGACAGCATCATATCGCCTTTTGTGATGCCGCGCTGTTAATCACTTTGCTCCCAACAGCGAATGTCACCGTCCCTCCAGAGAATTGAACCCCGGCACCTATCGTCCTCTCACAACAATAGTCAGCCGCCTAACCACTGCGGTCATCGACCCGTTTAAATAATGAGAGTTAGTTAGAAAACGGTTTTATTTTCAGTGCCAAAGTGGTAATATCATAAATATTGCGTTTATATATATTTTTCCTGCTATTCTAGATAAATTAAAACAGCATTGGTATTGTTGGTGTGTTATTTCTTGCCAAAGAGAAATAGCCATTTCTAAATTTCATTTATTTCATACACCTACTGTATCCTAGCATATGTATGAACGGATATCGTGAATTTGAATATAAAAGTTTGAATTATTGCTGTTTCTTTGTTAATCTTCTACGCTGAATACCAATAATACTTAAATTAATATGAAGTGGATGTTGCTGTTCTGATTGGATTCATAAAAATAGATGCTGTAGTAATCAAGGAATTTAATTTAATTTAATTGGTGATTGCTTGCTAAAGCACTCAGAACCATATACATATACGTAATATCTAAATAAATATTCGTAATTTAAATAACAGCTTGAAGTTGGGATATAACCGTATTATCGTGCGTTCTTGGATTTATGTTCCAGTAATTAATTGAACTGATAAGTAAAAGTAACGACTAACGACTACTCCATATAAATGATAAGTACTAACATCTTGGAAACCTACAACACTTAGTACGTATGTGATTCTGTAAACATTAATATGAAACACAGTATCTACAAGCACGAGGATAAATAGTAAACTTTTCAAATGATGAAACTGTGATCTATAAAAGTACCATATCGTCGAGATATACATACATAAGTATATACATATATGTATATGTGTATATAACAGGTCTAAAGTACTCATATATACTTACACTACTTCAATCGTTTCTAATAAAGTTATCTGTAGGAGTATTGCGTTAAATTACTTTATTCGGTCCATAATTCTGATATACATACATACATGTATATATTATATTTGTATAGAAATTAAGTGTATTATGTAAATCCGAAACGTTATTGAACTAATAAGATTTCGAAGAATTTTAGTAGGAAATATGATATCTATAAATTATTAACATTGGAATCAATACGTAACTAATGTCAACTAACTTACAGTTGTGCAAGTATTATGTATGGACCATCTTTTTCAAATTAAATACAATTTGGGACGTTGCCTTAAAACATATTTAATTATTCTAGATACTAAGAAGTTCATCAAAATAGTAATCTTTTTTAGAGAAGTTAAATTCGCTTAATGGAAAAGCTTTTATTTCATTAGTCAACATTTTCCGTTTAAAAATTCGCATTTAGTTTAAAAAGGATGGTACATATTATATACATACATTACCATTAAAGTATTACATTTGTATGCATAGATTTAAACTCAATTTAAATATGAAATGAATATAATGCAAAATTTTGTTAGAATATTTTATAGGTTGTTAAAAGTAGAAAATTGGTACGAAGCGTACTCTGAAAATAAATTTACGTAATCATTATGTATTTAGAAATTTGGGATGTATGTAGGTTGTGAATTGCAAGTTGTTTTTTTTGGTAACAGTTAAAGTTTAAATTCTTCATCAAAAATATCTTTAAGCTTCACAGTGAAAAGCTGAATACTCCATTTTTATTCATTATTTTGAAGCTCACTTTTCCTTTACAATTTTTTTTTTAATTCGTGCACCATATACAATTTATCCCCGTTTCGTTTAGTGTTTTTAACTATTTTCCCAATCAGCAGGTCATAAATCTTTTAGAACACTTTTGAACTCCCTCTGTCAATTGCAGAATGAATCTTGTCACATTCCATTTCACTGTCACTATACTGACGGAAAACTTATTTGTTAAAGGATTTATTCTTTGTGGAATCTGAAAAGACTTGCTCTGTGTCGAAGCTTGCACTAACATTATTTACCGTAAGATTCTGTGGCTTTTTCTCTATCCTTTCATTTTTCTGTCTAAACCAAATCATTCCATTGAAGATGGCTTTCATAATCAACCTCCAATAATTCCTTTAGTATATCTTAAACATTCCGAAAATAATTATTAAAGACTTTTTATTTTGCCCCTTTTGCCTTTTATTTGTCTCCTTTTCTGAATACAATCATGTATGACATGATATGGAAATTTTGTCATAATTTGGAAAATTAAACGTATTCTGATTACGAGCAGACATCACCAAGTTTTTGTTTATCGCGTTATCTGTGAAAACAACGAGGTTGTCATGATACAAACTTCAATTTATAATTACAATTACTTCAATTTATAACGGATAATTTTGAAAAATATTATGTATTTTGTACGTGGGTATATCAAAAGTTTGAAAAACGTAAAACTAATATTTAATAACACAAATTTCATGTGTGCGTATATTATTAGTAATCTAATCTCACCTCAAAATTGTTCATTTGAACTATGCAATTTTTGTTGCTCTTTTAAGAAAACATTCTGTTTAACCAATTGTTAGGTCATATGGTAACTCGGTTTGAACTAATTCGCATAGTTATTTAAATATCTAATAAAGCAAAAATACAACTGTGCTACTCAATAGTGATCAACAATATTAAATTGCTCAAATAAATCACCATCGTTTACAATGCAAAGTTGACACCGTCTCTGAATACTATTTATTACTTTGTGGATAATATTGTGGTTGATAGTGCTAGATGCCTCAAATATTGCTTCTTGCAATTCTTTAACATATGTAGGACCATAGATTTTATTTTTAATAGTACCCCACAAAACATATCAGAAGAAGTCAAATCAGGTGATCTTGCAAGCCAGCAGATCCTGCTTTTTACTATAGTGACAGATACTGTCATACAGCACCGTGGAAGTTACTGCAGTGATAAGTACAATGTTATCGTTTCCTGTGAGTACATGTATGATGGTATGATAAACAAAAAGTTGAGATTGAGTTGAATAATACGCACACATGTAATGTCTGTTATTAAATGTTAGTTTTACGCTCTTTAAACTTTTGATATACGTACAAAATATGTACATCGCATTTTTCAAAATTATCCTTTATAAATTGAAGTAATATTATTAACACCTCTGACAGGTTCGTATAATAACAACCGTGTTGTTTTCACAGATAACGCGATAAACAAAAAGTTGCTTAATTTTCCAAATTTTGACAAAATTTCCATATCATGCAGGATTGTATTCAGGAAAAAATCTCCTTTTAAAAGACCCACAAAAATTGCACGGTTCCAATTTAAAATTTTGAAGTTAGGTGAAATTACTAAAAATTTGCGCAAAAGAAATTTTTCTTCAGCCTCAATAAAAGTATTTAGATTACAATTTGAATTGCTTCAAATCACATCTTAATATCTCAAGTAACAAAAAAGTTACGGCAAATAAAGAAATTACAGATTTCAGTTTTTCTTCAATATTAAACAAATGATGCATGGCAAGTAAAATTTGAAAATTGATTCTGAGCGAGCTTTTTAATCTACACCTTTTTGTTCATTTAACCGTCTCTCGATGTCTTCGAATAAAAAATTAACTCATGTTGTCCCTACGAAATCTGAGCATCCTGTATATAGATAGTACAAAATGGTAATATTTGAGCTTAAACAAGTATAAGGAATTTTTGTGGTTGATCCACGGTAGCAGGATGGTGCAGAAGGAAAGCTTTCAATACCCTGTATAATCTAAACGTGTGATTCTAACACGTTCTATGGTAGCGAGAGGAATGGTCAACCATGCTGCATAAACTCGCTTCCACAACTCCTCAAAAGTTAGTCGGGGAAACCCGATAACGTCCGACCGATTATGTACCAGATATGTTCGATCGGATTTAGATCCGGAGAATGAGCTGGCCATGGGAGCATTCGTATGCGGTGCTCTTCCGCAAAAGTCTGTACAACATGCACGACGTGCGGTCTGGCGTTGTCGTAGAGTGGTTCGATGCACTACTCTAGTTGACGCTTATCATGACTCCGATTAACTAAAATTTGCGTGTTATTGATGCTCAATTCGAATCTAGATTGGTCGCAAAACAAAATGTGCTACCACTCAGCACTCTACCTATAGGTTCTTTCCAACAATACCATTAGAACTAATTCCAGAATCCGTTCATAACTGCAAAGCGCGCAAGCGCGATTTCTCTACCGGTTCAGAACTAATGCTAAATAAGCGTTCGTTGGAACACAAATTAGAACGTACACTCAGCTGTTACAATTGTTATTGACAGATAGCTTAACCTAAGAAATAAGGTATCAACATGACAGGTAAATATTATTTTGAGACTTCTCAACATAATTAATTACTACTTCCTATTTCCTATTAATAATTCTAATGCGTCCTCTTCGCTTGTATCTGAGTCAAAGTAGATGTTATCCTCCTCAAAATCGCTCATTTTACTATTTATTTAAAAAACAAAACTTTAAATCTGACAGTACAAATACCTACAACATGCGTTGTACGCATGTTGATTCTAGTAGTTCGTACCGTGAATCAAGTACTGGTTTCACCGTTCTTGAATTCGTTCTGGTACTAGGTCGTAATCTGTAGGAATCCCGATTCCAGTTCTTTACTTGTTGGAATATGCATTTCATTTTGCGCATGCGCTGGCTAATTCTGAACTGGTTCTAAGCGTTGTTGGAAAGAACCTTATGTCTTGCCTCGACTCACTGGCGCCCAGTACGGGATGCTCACTAGTCAGTGGAATCCGCTGCAGTGCATAGCGAGCTCGCAGTCCGTTCTCTAGTAAATACCCCCGTACAGTGCGTGTAGTGACTACGCCTTTCTTTCCTGCTGGCTAAATGGCTCCTAGTTGCCTTGAGAAGGACATACGCGTAGCGCTGAAGACAAGAGCACGGTTCTCGCATGCTGTGATCATATCCAACAGTGTATATGCTTCCTCATTTTATCATCTCTATTCCAATGTTTCAATGTCCGATTTCTTGAATTTGTTTTTCAAACCTTTAATTGGCAAGATAAACGATATTATTGATGCCAGTTTATATTTTTCTTTAGTTTAGCGATGCATTTTTGATTTATTCGTACTACGATGTAGAAAATCTCTTTTTAATTTTAGCTAACAGTGTAGGTACCCATTTAATACCCATTTAGTACCCATTTAATACCACTGACTAATTCTCCATATGTTGTATTGCCTTATATTTATGTGTTTCGTCATCTATTCCATTCCTTGCATGGTGTATATTCTTTTTATCAGTTATCGTCTCTTTCCTTTTACTTTTAATGTAGATATTAATTTCTAACTAAACTATTTCATAACTGAACTACCTTAGTGTAGTGAGTTAGAATGGTACGGTGACTCCAAGTAGCATAGTGGTATGCATATGCATAAAGCTTCTGGTTATATGAAAAAATAATGGACTGTTACGAGGCGCGTAGATGGCAAGTAGATAATTTTTTTTTTAATGTGGTGGGTGCTTAGTTGCAGTGACTCCGTAAACTGTATCGCTTGTCTGGCTATCACTGCAACTCTCGCGGTGTAGTTTTTGTGTGTGTATGTTGTGTTCAATTGGCTTTGTGACAGCATCATATCGCCTTTTATGATGCCGCGCTGTTAATCACTTTGCTCCCAACAGCGAATGGCAAGTCGATCCGGGATTAAACTCTCTGAAAAAATGTCACCGTCCCTCCAGAGAATTGAACCCCGGCGCCTATCGTCCTCTCACAACAATAGTCAGCCGCCTAACCACTGCGGCCATCGACCCGATAATTGACATCCATATTGATACTATCCTTATTTCTGAATACCTCCACCACTTGTCGGACTTTCCGGTGTTTCCGGGAATATACTTATATAGAGTACATCTAGGTAAGATTTAGTCAACCTAAAGCTAAAGCCATACCCAAATTCTAGACACCTTGTACGTTTGTTAACTCAACTACGCATCCATTCTGGAGCGTTGCATATACACGGTACGGCAGAAAGGATGTTACACTTCGATGCTCCTACAAACTTTCATTGGTCCTAAGAACAACAAAATCAACTGAAGCTTTCAAAACTACGATTTTTGAAAATTTATGACCTAAACATGGAGTGAAATGACTGCTAAATTATCCATAATTCTCCTAAGCATGTGTAAAAACTGCATCAAGTTGCGTAATCTTATTGAAACCAACTCCTTTGCTCTTGCTTTCTTGCTGAACTATATTTGCTTGAAGAACTAGTTCTTTAATACTTTTTCTAAGGTTTTTGTATTTTTCGTAGTTCTCGTTCCTTTTTTCTATTCTACCGTGGTAAAATCTTTTTGCATTTTTTGCTGCCTCTAGTATCACGTCTTTAAATATTCTTCATAGCTGTTCTACAGTTTAATCTTCATTTATTCGAAGTTTTGTGTCAGTTTATTTTGTATTGAGTTCTAATTTATATGCCTTTTTTTAATGTCATTACACGCTAATAAAGAAGTTAATCAGTTATTAATTTATCAAGATACAAGCATATAATGTAACATTAACCGTAACATAAACTGCTGCAAGTGATTGAATTCATTTAAATCAATTTCAATCCTTGCATATAAGCGTTGGCAAATAACATTATTAGTTTTCTTTGCGGAGGCAATTCTGAAGACATACTAACGATAAATATAGAACATTCCGTTTGTCTCAATCACGACAATTTAATTCACCTCCAGTCCGATAACACTTAAGAATAAGTACTGTCGAACTGAACTTAATTTCCAAGGAAATGTAAATGGAAGTCATAAACAAGAGAATATTGGAAAAGCAAGTACAATCTAAACCGAAACAGACCTCTGTGATGGGTTATTTCAACGGCAGATAATTTTAAGCAATTTTACTACATTACAGAATACTATCCAGATTCCCAGATGTCCAAAATGTTCTTCCAGCCCTTTCAAATTATTGTGTCTATATCTAATTTTGTAAATTCCTTGCTCTTATTCCTCCTTTCAGATGTATCTTAATGTATAGCGTGATCTCCAACAAACATTCACGCAGTGTTTACAAAAAAAATATGATTTATGTCATATGAGCCTGCATGACAGGATATTTCTAATAATTTATTTTTGCGAGGTAGGTAGCATTAAGGCCGTTGAGTTTTGATATATGGTTGACATGAATCCTATATCTAAGAACACGGCCAACACCAATGAAACAGTAAGTATGATGGATTCCTATTTTCTAAGCACATATTAACCCCTTTTCTGAGAGTTTTTGTTTAACTATTCGTTTTTAACTAACTACAAATATATTATTTACTTTCGATACGTTTGTTGCATAAGATTTTTGGCAAAAATTATCTTGTATAATTTTCTCTAAAGAATCCACTCGTCTTTTGTTTAGCAATGATATTGTAATAGCTGTGCACATATTATCCTTGGATAAGTGTTAATAATTTAATGAAGTATGAAAGCTATACTGAAATACACATTTTTCCTTAGAAACTGATGTGAAACCGTAAATCTTATAGCATTCGCTATTACGCAAGATTTAAGATACTGAATTGTAACATACATTAATCTACAGATATGAAATATTTTATAAAAAGATATGAAAAGTAACGAGTAAAATTAGTTTACTTTATAGATGTTGCTACATTGACGAATTGTCATTATCGGTATGAATATTAGCATCCCTGTCTATATATTATATTACATATATTACATATCATATATGTCAACATAAACACGTACTAATGTACCCCAGAGGAGTATATCGATTACCGATCATTAGTAAGTGAAGATATCAAATTAATTAAAGTGATCGATTGCTTATAGCCACAACTAGATATAGAAGTGCCTATAAAAAGTATCACATAATAAAAAATACCGTCATACAGTGTAACAACAAATTGGACGATTTTCGAGTATTTTCAAGGAGCAACCGCAATTCTTATTTGAAACATGTCCAAAAATTAAATTAGATACTTTAGTCCTTTATCTTTTTAGTTCATTCAAGTAAAATTAAATCCATATATTATTTTTATTTTTTGTAGCTTAAAATTAAATTCTAGCCTACACTGGAGTGTGTGGTACATTTATAAAAAAAAGAAGAAAATTTTAGTCTGGGTTATGAAAAAAAAAACGAGATCTAAAAAATGTGTACAAATAATAAACAAATCTTAAAAAAGAATAGAGACAATACAAAATTAAAACATGAAAATGGATTTGCACCTGTAACGATCAAGAAACTCAACAAAGCTGGACAGACAGTAGTACTGTGCATCAGAAAGTAGCACCCTTTAAAATTGTTTCAAAATCAAATATGCGAGATTAAAAAACAAACCTAAGCTAAAGATTTTGGCTGTCTGTCTGCTTTCTTTTGATCTAAATAGTTCCACACATTTTCTAGTATATTCAGATCAGGACTCTGTGGTGGCTACATGGCCTGTTTTTCTTCTAAGAACAATTTAACAACCCGAGCACTATGCCTAGGGTTGTCCTGCTGTAGGATTAATTTGTTACCTATTAAGTGTACACCTGATGTAATAGCATTCGCTTCAAGAATTTCCTTGTATTTCGGTGCGGTTAGTCTCCCGTCTATTTTAATTAGCTGTCCAACTCCAGCTAAAATACAGCTCCACACTTGCACGTTACCACCTCCATGCTTCATTCAGTTTTCAGTTTTTTCTGCGCACGTATTGCCGTCTATTGGTGCCAAACATCATCAATTTTAACTCGTCTGTCCGAAGAACCTTACTCCACTGATATTCATTCCAGTGTTGGTGATCGCGTGGATATATTAATGTTTTCAATTTATTCCCTTTACGAAGAAACGGCTTTCGTGCTGCAATACGAGCTGTAAGTCCTTGTCTGAGTACGCATTATCGAACACTTGACGGATGAACTTTTGTTCCTGTACTTTGTTCCAGATCTGCAACAAGTTCTGCACTGACCGCAGCGCAGTCCTCAACTGTACCAGTTTCTTCATATTTTCTTGTAATTTTTTGAACTGAAGAGCACTTGACTTTATTAGCAATTTCAACTTGGCTGATACCTTCATGGTGTATGAATATTACTTTATAACGATTTTCTATTGTAATTCGACCCATTTTCTCACAATTTTTGCTATTAACTTTTTTATGTGAAAACGAACAGCGAAAGTTCATGTGAATAATGTCTGTGGTTATACTCGTAACTGCATTTTCTGGACAGTTCTTGTTATTTCCGTTTTACTCATTTTCACCGTCAACTTCTTTCTCGACGGGTCTCTCAATTTCTTCATCTGCTACTTCCTCGTCAATTGACATATCTAGCTCAGATTGTAGATTAAATGTCGCACTGAACTGCTTTCTATTGGGATTTGTTGCTTCTTCTATATTTGGCTTCTTGTCTATAAATCGCTTTCGTTCAGTACATCAACAAACGTTTGGAACCATTCGTCATCTTCAGCGCTTGATATTGGAATTTTTCTTAACATGACTTCCGGATTCTGCTAAAAAGTCGCATATGCTTGAAATCTCGACTTGATAGTCTGTTCTATTGTATGCTCCAACTCAACTGATGTTTTGTCTTAACATTGCGAAACATCTGATTTTGGAGTACATTCTTTATTAGTTGTTTGTCACTCGGTTAACGCGGTTCACCATTGTTTCTTCAGGAAAGGAAAAAGTTGAAGCGCTTAACAAAGGTGCGTACAATTGGGTGATAATAAAACGAATCTTTTGTATTGTTCGAGGAGATATAGTAACACATGGTTGGGGAGATTGCCTCCCAGTACTTACTTTTGGCGCTAATAAGTTTTTGTCCTCTCCGCTCGTTTCGACACAAGACTTTAACAAGACCCAGGTCATCGTTTATGTTAGCCTTGTCGTGAATTTCAATATTTCACAATACTTTTTCCATCGACGACCGCTGGGACGCCCATAATGTTTTGTGCAAGTCGCTTCTTCCAAAAATTTCCAAAGATTTCCCGCTACAAATAGTCCGTGATGAGAGATCATATGTCAAATAGTGTAAATGGAAAAACTCATTCATCAAATGTCTGGATTCCTTCCAACGAAAAACGTCTCTGCTGATTAGTTTATATACTGAAAACCAATTTTCCTAACATATTTACGACGAATTGCTTTTCGAGTTTACCCCTACCCTAGAAACACATTTCTAAATTGAAAGCCGTCACTAAGTTTTGAGAAAAAAGCAAAACATCAACAAATCATAAGAACCATGAAATAAATACTTATGATTAAGTAAGCTCGTTTATGTTTCGCATACAAAACTTTATCTCCCAATGGACAAGTGGAGTTTAATTTGCTTTTTGAGGTATGTTTCAATAGTTTCTTACGTAACTTTGCCGTGAGATATTCATGTTGTTGCCTTGACCGATATAAATGATTTGTTGAGATGTGAACTACCATTTAATTTTAGATCATCTTGTTTGCAAACAGTAAACAGACCTCGTATTCGTACAAGTTTGAAGTACCATTATGCGAAACATTGTTACTTACGTGCACACTTGCTCAAAGTATCTACTTTTACGAATGACGTTATTAATTCAGGACCGTAAAGCGCTTTGTTTAGCGTAGTTTCCTACTTAATGGTGCCCTCGTGTAATTCTTTCCTGTATTTGGTTTTAAGGCAACTGATATTTTCCGATATAATTAGAACAAGCACGGAAATAAAAGCTCCGAGCCACATGCTTTATTAATGCCTACTGAATATTAGAAAGTGCAGTAGAGCTATAGCAGCAAGCTACTCAGTAACGCTATAGTACAAATATTTAAAAAAAGAGAGGGGGAAAAATAATAATTTAATGTAAAATACGCTCTCATAAATATTAAGAATGCATAGAAATTATTATTAACACACATATTCAAACAAAAAGCTGTATTACTTTGCATATGTATAAATTCCAATATAAATTGGAAATATGCAACTTTTAATTAGTTAGATACCACAGGTATATTCCATATCTGTAATAATTTTCTCATTAAAATTGAAACGGCAGCTTATTGTGGCTTTTATATTTTGCATTGTACGTATGCTAATAGGTATCGATCCATGCAATATAAAATCTCTTTTTTTATATTAGTTGTGTACTGAATGTTGTATTGATTTCAGACTTCTCCTGTAAAATTCAAGAAAAACTAAACAGAATTTGAATTTAAATTCAAATTATAAAAATATCTTTATTAATTTTCAAGTTATATATAGGTACTTTCAAACTGTGTAAACTCTTGTAAACTAAACAAAAATTATACCTTACTCGTGGAAAATTTATAAACCAACCACCACTACATATGTATATGTATGTATATATATACAAAGAGAGCAAGGTCTGCCACGTAGGTACAGGCTGATACAAAATCAAACACCCATCACACATATACATGGAAGAATTTATCAGAAATTGATTAAAGAACTAAAAACCGGTGTGGTAACTTCTTTACTTACATATATAATGGTTCCAAAATACAACTTTTGTAAAACATATAAAACAATAATACCAGAACGAGAACAATGGAAAGACGGCTCTCCCTGGCGCTACCCTGGTATACAGACGGTTCTAAAACGGAACAAGGTGTAGAAGCCGGAATCCTCGGACTTAAACCAAGAACGGTAGTTAGTCTAAGTCTATCGAAGAAAACTGAAGTTTTTCAGGCAAAAACAGTTGCTATTCACAACTGTATCAAAGAAATATTAAGGCAAGGGACAGAACTCAGCAAGGTAACCTTAGCTTAGGTACCGGGACACGAAGGTATTAAAGGAAATAAGAAGGCAGATGGCCCTGGCCAGAGAAGGAGCCTCCAGGCCACTCATTGGACCTATACCATCGTGTGGAACCACAAAAAGGAAAATAACAAAAACCATGGAGAAATGGTCGGCGGATAAATCCCTCCAATGGTAGAAAAGCACCCCAGGACAGAGGCAAGCTATCAAAAAATACATGCCTAAATACACTGATGACCATTTGAACAAAGGCAGGAGAACGGTCAGGTTAGTAGTAGGTCTACTAACAGGACATAACAAACTCAATAAGCATATGAGCAACCTTGGTCAGACAGAAGAAGAGACCTCGCACAAGATGTGCTTGTGCCATTGCGAGAGACTAGGCAGATTGAGGCTAGAATGTATTGGCGAACCATACCCAGATATGGCGAGCTACATGAAAACAAACCCGACAAGGCTAGAAAGCCTCATTCAATTCAAATTATAAAAACTATCTTTATTAATTTTGAAGTTATATATATGTACTTTCAAAACGCTTAAACTCTTGTAGACTAAACAAAAATTATATCGTGGGAAATTTATATTTGATATATTTTACCATTATAAATATCAAATATTGATTTTTTTCTTCTCTTGAATTGATCTTAGAACTGATATGGAATGAACTCATTCGGACTGTCATTATAAATCAGCGTAAAAGTTTTGTTTAAATTCTGAGTTTTTCATTTAAATAGTAAAACAAAAATGTAACTAAACACTAGGAACAACTAAAAATATCACTTAATCTTACAAATAGTTCTAAACGATAAGATTATGGCTATATTAACTGCTTTAAAAATTGGTAATTTAATGCGTAAAATAAATTTGCGTATTAAAAATATTAATAAGTTAAATGTGAATAATTCAACTAATGCTTACTGTTAGACAACATGCAATTTCGTCTGACCATGACACAATTTTGTTTAGTCGTGTGTCGATTGCTACCAAATTTTAAAGCAATTTAAACTCGAAACTAATAAAGAGTAACCTATTTTTATATTTTTCGTAAAAACAGACGTTTTATTAAAATGTCTTACAAAGTAGAAATCTCTAAAAGTAGTTATCAGCTTGTTCGACAATTTTCAAAACCGAAATATTTCTAGAATAAGGTACTCTTTGTTTAAACTTTCCAATAACTGGGCAATGCAAGGTTTTGAATGCAGTTTGAGACTTAACAAGCTTATAATATGCTGAATCCACAACAAGTTCGTTTGTAGCAAATAAACACCTTTTGTGCCTTGGAATGGTACCCCACGTTTGAACAATTGAAGTTCGTATACTTTTGAGTGTTAGTATGTTATTTAATTTTTGGATGAAACTCGTTGGGGTAAGCCTAAATACTATCTCTTCCTTCTTATACATAAGGGTCACGCTATTTGTTTATATGATCCAAGATAATAATAATAATAATAGTAATCTTTATTGCCCAACAGATAAATCCACTAAGAGAACAATAGTACAAAAAAACATAATGCAATGGTATATAAATGAATGCATCAAATACTACAGGGTGGAAATAAATACAAGACAGATTCAAAATAAAGAATATATAAAGAAAGGAAAGCCAAACTGATTATGCAGTTCAATGAGGTAACGTGGAGACAGGTAGATGGAAAGGGTCTGGGTAAATCTTATTAGCGTTCCTTGACATATGGGTAAGAGGCGCTCTGGCGAATACGTTGGTTCTCGCTGTGGCTACGGAGAAAGTGTCCGATGAGCGCGTGCCATATTTGGGAACGATAATTCGGCGAGTAGATTCGGCGCATGGTGATTTCTCTGCGGTCAGAGAGCGAAGAAAATTATGGCGCGCTAATAGTTCCTCATAATCACAGCCTCGCGGGGGATAGACACCAGAATCCTTGAAAGTTAAGTACTTCAGAAACCTTCTCTGCACTCTCTCCAATAGTAAGTTTTGGTAAAGGTAACAAGGATACCAGATTATAGAAGCAGAAGATGAACTGAATCCAATAAAAGTTCTTGTTCACGAACCACTGCCAAGAAAATGATTGTTTGTTTTTTCTTTTTGATTGTATTGCATACGTAACAATCATTGCTTTGCAACTCTCACACAGAGGACGTCGAACAATTGACTATTTAAAGGTGAAAAAATCGGTAATTAATATTTCCTTACCCATTAACCACCCTCCCGAATATCAAACAAACATGTGTGAACAGCGACTTTTATGCTCTCTAGAAAATGCTGACGTTTTAAGAAAATTGTGTTTTGGAAATGGTATCTTTAACGGCAAATATTTGTACCAAAAAATGCTTTTCTTTCATTTTTTTTGTGAAACCTCTCGAGTAAAGCGGAAAATACTTTATATCCCACTGATACTTCACACAGAAATTTTATGGCAAGTGATAAAAAAGCGCAAAATCTGAGACTTTAGTTTATCAAAAGAATTGAGAAAAGATTTAGTTAAATTTGAATTTCTTTTAGCTCTATAGCCACAAAAAAAAATAAATTCGGGGACCAGAGTTCTGAAAGTATCGACAAAATTCGCTTAAACAATATGATAAAAATGTATGAAGGACATGGAAACCATGCAGCAGTACTTTTAATATGCATACAACGAATATACCTTAGTGATACTTCTAGTATTTATAAGTTACATATATTGGTAGAGTAGAAATCTCTTAAATTTGACGGTGAATTCTCGCCCTGTTTGCCAATTCTTCTAATTAGATTAGATGATTATCAAAATAATATTGCTTTCGCCGGTTCTTTACACTTTAGGGCAGAAATCTTACATGCTAAAAGAAAGTCATTCTTTCAGAAAAAGTTTGCTCAGGATACTGAAGTTATTTTGGATGTATTCGCCCCGCATCGACATAATTCAATGAACTGCTAGAAATTCTTGCACCAAATTTGGCGATGAAACCATTTGGGGTAGATGTAGCCAGTATAACCTGGTTTTAGTCCTATTCTAGAACTCCTAATTCTACCTAATGGTCGTTTAGGTCACTCCGTGTACAGGAAACCCACACATACCGACCGATATCTTTATGCCAGCTCACATCATCACCCAGCACAAAAGCAATCGGTAATCGGCTCTCTAGTACATCGCGCAATCTCAATTCCCCAACCCGACAACATCGACAAAGAATTGAAACATGTGAAAACTGCTCTTTTACAGAATGGCTATACCTCCGGCAACATACAAAGGGTCATAAATAGGTACATTCATCCACGGTCTCCTAAGGTAGAACCAGAATCTAGTAATCAGCTAAGTACCATCGTTCTTCCCTACATCCATGGCGTTACAGATCACATCGGTTGAATTCTTCGTAAGCAAAATATCCAACCCATCTTTAAACCTTTAAACAAGATCTCCCAAATTCTTCCTTCGCCCAAGGACACTCGCGCTGCTCTCTCCCATAAAGGCATTTACAAAATTCCCTGTGACTGTGGCTCAGTGTACATTGGCAAAACTGGACGTTCTATTCAAACTAGAATCAAGAAACACCAACGGTACGTTAAGTCACGTTCCTCAACACACTCAGCCTTAGCCGAACACTTCATTGATGGCCATAAAATTTGTTTTGATCAGGTATCTGTTGTAAGCAAGTCTCATCGCTATTTTCCACGAAAGGTAAGGAAGCTATCGAAATCCAGAGACATCCTCAAAATCTCAATCGCGATATTGGTTACCCACTCTCCAGTATTTGGAAACCCGTCCTTTCCGCTTCTTCGACCCGTGCTCACTGTTCCGCATCGTTGCCTCGCGCTCACCGTTCCGTTTCACTGCACAATGGTATATATACCCCCGCACGTCCATCTTCTCCTTGTCAGAAGGTTTTCGCCTCTAGCGCGGTTGACACGTCGAGTTACCGTGACCTTCTGGCGCCCCTCACCTAGTTTTGCTCCTGAAGAAGCCACTTACCTTAGTGGCGAAACGTCGAGTTTGAGTAAGTTGCATATATATTTTTTGTAATTTTCTTTTTCATTTTTGTTTTATTTTATTTTGTATTGTATATATGTACTTTACTATGACGCGGTCAAAACCCGGAATCCCTCATAACAGAGACTCAGACCGTGGAAGCCTTCGATATCATTTAATGAATAGCATTGTTTGCTTCCCGGACTGTGCCTTCGATAATATGTTTGTATACATATAACATATGTGTATGTAGAAGTAATCGTATTGAAAACCACAATTTTGGTAATGTAACAAAAAAATTTGTTGGTCCTAACATCCTAACATCGAAAGAAATAGTTTTTGTTCCGGAAAACATGCAGTAACCTCTTCTTACACTGGACTTCTTCTTGATTCTTTATTGCTTTATTTGATGATAAGTTAGCTTACACACATCAATAACAAAAAAAAAGGCCTGATCTACATACGTAAACTGTATTTTTATAATTAATCCATTGCGGCTAAAAATTACCAAAGGGAGTTAACCACAAAACAACGAAAAGATTGGATTAAGGTAACGAGTCAGATGTTATCGCTCCTATTTAATACTTTTCCAAAACAACCTTACCAGATCAGTTACACTGTTATTAATGGCTATGAAGTGGATCCCCTAACAGCATATTCGCCTTAGAGATCAACTTCGTACACAACTTCTAAATCGATAATTCTGTATTATTCGGAGATCAGATTTCCTGAAAAAAGCTTTCTACGTCTCGTGGAAATTTCGTCGCGGATAAAGTGATTTGTCACAGGCCGCGTGTCAAAGAACGTTTCCACCAAATGCGGGCTTAACGATCTTCTTACGCATATTAAACGAATCGATAACATGAGAGGCGGAATGTTAAATACTAGTTTCCCTTTAATATAATTAACATACGATAATTAAATTCAGTAAATTAGTCTGCTTTGTTTGTTATAATGATGAGGGATATTATCTGATGTGTACGTGCTTTCTGTATTTGTAGAGACGGAAAAAAGTTCTACGTCATTGAGAATTGTTTAGATCGATATTTACAATTGATAATATAATTGCAGAACAAATTATTCTGATATTTCTAGAAAAACCGTGAACAAAATTCCATCTACTGATTTAACAAATGCTAATTATTATTTCATTTCATTTTCATCCGTTTTATACTCGTTAAGCTTCCACTTGTTCTCTATTTTAAACTTATTTTTCAGAATATCAAGAAAAAAGTAAGTTATTTATATTGCGAATATTGCGTTTAGTATTAACTTGATATCTGTAGCAATATTATATGTACATATTTATTGCTTTGTATTTAAGCATAATATACAGGTGCGTGCTCCTTTCGTTCTCGTTTGCAGTGCTTTATTCAGAATTATCTTTTAGACCCCGAGACAGGTCATACATAATATAAGGTTGACCCTACATAGACATCTTACCAAATCAGTTGCTCATACAACTTTCATTCTGTATCTCATTGAATTATATATATTTTTATATGTTGCTAACATAAACTTGATCTGCTTTATCCTTTTATATAATTTATTATCATTATAGCAGCATAGATTCATCACAACCGAACAAGAAATAAACAAAGGAATTGAATTGGAAAGAAAAACCATTTATTTGAACATGTCATAACAAGCTATTTATCCATCACATTTTAGAAATTTTAATATAGTATTTTCATGTTTACATATTGTTCTAAATTACTGCTATTATGATCAAAATACGTCTAAATAATGGCCAATTAGAAATTTTATTAAAAGTAATGGAATAATTATATATAGGTCGACCAGAATGCCGTGGCAATGATGGCCCGTTCTGTGCATATAGGTGAAGCGTATTCCTGGCAGGGTAGAAATACAGTTTCCGGCTAGTACTTTGGATGACTCTTATGATTCTGGGGATGATATGCCATTATCGGTAGTACGAAATCGTATAATATCTAACGAATCGAATAAAGAAAAAGAGCCATCATAGTGTTCAAATTACACAGAGTTAGCGATAACTGAAGGAATGCATTATATAGATAGGCAAAATAAAATGAAATCACAAGTGTCTCAACTAAATCCTGTAGAAATTTTTGAAATGTTTATGGATGAGGAAGTTATCAGCCTTATTGTCGAACAAACACGGGTTTATGCGCGGCAAAAGAATGATCATTTATTCACAGTAAGTGCGCAAGAAATGAGAATATTTATAGCACTCTTGATACTTTCTGGCTACCACGTATTGCCACGAGAGAAATTGTATTGGGTCTTAGATGATGATGTCAATGTTCCTGCAATCAGCAACAGTATGTCTCGTAATAAGTATCAACAAATAAAAAAATATTTACACTTTGCGGACAACAATTACGTTGACAAGAATGACAAGATGTTCAAGCTGAGACCGCTTATAACTTTACTGAATAAAAAACAGTGGGGAATTTTTCACCAAAAACTTTCAATGGACGAAGCAATGATTAAATATTGTGGACATCATCCGACTAAGCAATTTATTCGCGGCAAACCGGTGAGATTTGTATTTAAAAATTGGATACTATGTAGTACTTGCGTATATTGATACAATTTTAACACTTATTGTGGGGTCGATCCTTCTAGAAATACCAAGAAAGGCAATACCTTACCATTAGGTTCAAAAGTCCTATTAGATCTAACAAATGTGATTGAGAGTCCAATGGATCATATTTTGTTTTTTGAGAATTATTTTACTAGCCATGGCCTAATGGTAACACTGAGACAAATGGGTTTTAGAGCAACGGGTACGGTTAGAGTGATTCCTTGAAATTCAAAAAAGTAGTACGCGGATACTATGATCATAGATGTGATAAAGCCAATAATTTATTATTTGTCCGTTGGAAGGATAATAGTAATGTAACAGTAGCTGCTAACTCTGATAGCATCGAACAACTTTGCCAAATCAAGCGTTGGTTGGTCGAAAGAGGCACAAGCAAAGGTTTCTACTCCACAGCCACGCCTAATAGCGAATTATAATAAAGGCATGGGGGGCGTAGATCTATTTGATCAAGCCGTCAATAACTATAGGGTAGCAATTCAAGCAAAGAAATGGTGGTGGTCACTTTGGACACATACATATGCCGAATACATGTGTAGTGAATTCTTGGAGGGTACATGTAATGTCTAATTCTGAACCGAAAGATCTTCTTTGTTTTGTACGAGCGATAGCAACGTACTACTTACATAGTTTTCCAAAATCGACGTCTTCAAAAACTCAGCCTGCAGGTCTATTAGCTAGCAGCTGTATGAAAGATGAAGGTGGTCACTTTCCAGAAAAGATGAATACTCAACTTCGGTGTCGTATATGTCACATGCGCTCTCGTTGGAAATGCGTGAAATGCAACGTCACATTTTGTTTAGAACATAAATGTTTCGTTGATTTTCATACCAAATAAATATTGTCAACATATCTTTTATGCTAAATTTGTATAATACCACTGTACCTGTTTGAGTACACTCTTTTTTTAAGATACAGTAAATAAAAGTGTTCGTATTACGTATGTTTTATATCTTTAAGCATAGGTCAAGGCAAAAAAGGCAAATTAAACCAGAAATTAAGAAAAAAATTCTCGTAGTATGAAATGGGTTTCAAATATGGTCGTGGTTAATGATACCACTGCTTGGAACAATGATCAAATCCTGTATGTTTTAGATGTTAAGGAGTGTAATGTCAACATAACCAAACCAGAATTACATTGAATGTAAATTGCTTGACATTTGTATGATTTCAAATTGACACAACTGGTAGTGAAAATCAATGAATTTTATATAGGTATGTATAACAAAAAGATAGGTATTTTACAAAATATAATAAAATCATCGCAGCACAATAGCAGAAACTTAAATCTGGAGTGCAGTATTCAGAGTCCAAATTTAAATGCCTCTGGTTTCATGTTTCCCTTTGTCAAGCGATTAAAACTTTTTGATCGTTTATCACATATGTAGCAGTATATTGTCAAAGAAGTATTAGTGGGGGTACGGTAGGCACACTTTTTCATCTATCCTTGTTGACGATAATGTGTTTTCTTTGAATATTTTTCTTAAAATTGGTCGCTTGCAGATTTCTGGTCAAGAATTCCACGTATTCAATCTTTTCATTTGTGTTATGTTTTTTTTTTCACAAATCTTATTCTGAACCTTTGATATTTTTTTAGGAAACAGCTTTCTGCACTACTAGCCTCGAAGCATTTGCGCTTACAAATTGTTTTAAAATCTTGATCGTATTTTGGAGTACATACATTTCAAATAGTGGCTTTGTGCTTTCCCTTACTGGCTCGTATAGTTGCTTTGACTGCCTGATTAGACAAAATCAAAGAATCTGAAAGGATGCTTTCAAACAGAATTTCGCTTCCAGATACCTGTGATTGATTGAGATACAATAAATAGGAACTCCACCACGTGACGGTATATTTATTTACTTGTTCCAGATCGCAGTCATAGCCATATATGTAAATGTTTACAATACAATACAAGACATAATGATTCATGGCCAAGTTTTTTTGTGAAAATATCATCTGTGGGTTGTAAGTGGTCTTATAAGTGGTGGCTAGTAGGTTCTATTAATTTTTCAAAGCACAAATGTTGGTAACACATCGGCTACATTACGGTTACCTGTATACAGCTGCTGTTACTTCTAATAGCGAATGTGGTATGTTTTAGAATAGATTATGTCGTTAAAAAATATTCAACGCCGTGCCTCTACAACACCTCTAACCGAACACTAATTGTTTCTCAACAAATAAAATGTTTTCATATTTTACTTGCTTAAATATTCTGAAGTTGACTTGTCAACATCTTTATTCAAATTATATGAAAACCATTGACACTAATCAATTCTTCCTTTATTAAAATAAACATCAATCTGGTTAAACAGATGCTAATACGTTATTGCAAGATTAGGGAGTTATTGATGAACAGTCTACTTAGAATAATAAATCACACAAATTCACTTTCCATTTTCTGAGACACCAGTTCCAAACTAACTTTAACTTTAACATTAGAATTTAATCGAAGGTATGGTTAATAAAATAAACAATCTTAATATAGGTACAATTTTATTCAGCTTTAAGCTCGATATCCGACCTGCTATCCTACGCAGAGTTGGTAAACAGATTACTGACGAAAGCCATATAGGATTGTGTAACGTCCGGATTGAAGATATATTAGCTTGCTTTTAGGGGAAGAATTTTCGGGAAAATAATTGAAACTGTTTTAAAAACACATCTAATCAATTTAT